>LOEQ01002230.1:88514-105724 GCA_001685075.1 Bramus lutescens | reverse complement strand
CTTCCCTCTTTCTGCTTCTTCCTCTCTGGCATGTCCTGGGACCATGGCAGTGGCAGAAAAGCCTACTTGACTGGGCAGGACCCATAGGACCAGTGGCTTGTTTTTCTCAGGCTGTCCTACAAACCTCACCCAGGGGAGGGTGACAGTCTCCCTTTGCAAATGCAGATTGCAGATTCTCAATATAAATCATAGGGAAATTTTTAAATTAATGCCAAAAAGGCACATATGCTGGTTGTCACTTCAGCATTATTGGCACGTGCCATTGCATAGTAGTTCAGGCTTTGGGAGTTGTACGCCCATCCATGTTATCTAATCATCATAAGATGAGTCATAAGTGATCTACAAATAGATAGAGCCACCTCATAATACAAGATCTGCCACATGGCTCAAAAACTCCAGGGTTGATGACAGTGTCAAAATTCAACACATGCTCTTTTTTGCTGCTATTGCTTAAAGTTGAACGACACATGCCAGACTCCTTCCCACCACCACCCCAGCTTCTGCGTTAATCCCTGGAGGCATGGATCCTGGTTTTAAAGAAAAAAAGACCAAAGAGGAATTTCCTGAGCCACTGGTGTTCCTGAAGCTAGAGGGTCAATGCATTCATCCCAGCTGAGCCCAGCGCCCCACCCAAGGGCTGAGATGATGGGGGGGCTCTGCTTCTGTGGATCTTACCTCCCTTTGCACCTGGCTACGGCAGCCCTTACTAGAAGCTGTGTGTTAAGGCAAGAGGTTAGAAAGACAGAAACCCAAGGGGAGCAAAGGCGTTTAATCCAACCACAGCACAGCGTGGCTTCCACAAGAACCCTGACTGCTAGGCCAGGCAGCTTCACTGGCCAATGTTCACCCAGGTTATGGTGCATTGCGTATGCTCTCCAGATGTCAGGTTTTCTCTAGATCCACTTTCCACTACAGAATTGCACTAAAATCCATAGCCTTGAGACTCAGAGCAAAGGAAAGGCCTAATGTGAATGCCTGGATATGGCAGGAAGGCAGAGCCTATGGCTGGCATAGTCTCAGTAGCCTGGTGTGCAGCTTCTCCCAACTCCACTGCCATTTTAGGGACTATGACCCCAGAGGTAAATCTGCTGATTTCAGCATGAGGGTCTCTCTCTCTTAGCAAAGTTGAGAGAACAAGAAGCTCCAACTCCCAATCTCCATTGTCCCCCACCCAACACTGATAGTGTTTCACCTCTGTCTGTCTCGGAGGAAACTGAGTTCAAATCTTAGGTCTGTAGATAAGTTAACTGTTCTGTTCTGTAAAGTTACAGCCTCACTCTGAACCTCTGCTTGCATTCCTGGAAGTGGGGGACAGGAATAATCATGAAATTCTCTTTTCAAGACTGTTCTGGGAACTCCTCCGATGGATACATTGTGTCAACTGTTCAGCATGTCACTGCTGTACCCTGCAGTCAGCCATGAACATAAAAGGATGGGTTCATGCGTGAATAAAAGGTGATCATTTACCTTCCTGTGTGTATGCTTGGGTCAAGGAAAGACAGTTCTACATGGAAATCTTTTTGCCCTTAGGCAGACAGGATACTACATTTTCCAGATCTTTTGGGTGTCACTTTAGGGCCACGAGACAAAGCTTTACCCCGTGGATGCAAGAAATGCTACTTCCAGGTCAAGAAAAATCCCCAAGATGGTCCTCTGTATGATGTGTTGGTTGGCGACCTTAGATGTCATGAGATAAAGTTAGTGGCATTACAATCCAAGGAAGCTTAGATCCCCAAATGATTGCATGGAACGAAGACCTCACTCCCAATCTCTTTGGACTCTGGCACAAGTAGGCAATAGACTTAAAGATGCATGTCTGGAGTTGGGGGCTCTGTGATCTTAATTACCCTGCTTTGGCTGATGCCTTCAGTATTTGTCTGTTTGTAACAGTTCAGACTAGCATCTGCCCATTAGCTTAGTTTTAGGTAGCGAATGCAAAAGCAGACTGCCTCCCATGTTTTGCATCTAGTTCACACTTTTCCGTTCTTTATGCTGGGTCATGGCACCCTGATCTGATTTTGCCTTTCCCTGAAAAGGGCCACTATCCTGGCTTAAGAAGCATCACCTTAGAGCATTGCTGGATCAAGGGACCAGAATGAGCTTTAGCACGGTCAGCTTGGTAGCCTTGGTTCAGGTTTATGACTGAAGAGGAGGATGCTAGTCCTGCCTGCACTGCTGTAGATGTCCTAAGTCTAGAAACTACATGCTTCTTTTTAACATTGACAAATGTTCTTCCTTGATGAAACTCCCTTTTGGGGGGATGGTTTGTTTTATGCATATGATTTGCTTATGAAAGCAATGGCTCTAGCCACCTCACCTTCAGATGTGCTTGCTTTTGTTTTTGACCTATCAGAATGATGTTACTAAGTTATGTAGTTGCCATTGTGAGCTAACTTCAACATTGGTTGGTTGGCAGTGTATTGATTGCTCTTAGACTATTGAGAAACTTCTGAATTTGATATTGCAAGTTTGAGTTGGTACTGTATATAGCTCGTGCCTCCAAATGCTGGCTTTTCCCCCTCTAATTCCTATCTGCAGTTCTTAGATCTTCCTGAGCAATGGGCCCAAACTCACAGTCACCAACAAAGCTCCCCCCTGAAGTGTGTGACAGGTATTTCAAATATGTTCCCTTCCTGAATCTTCCACTGAGCATTTCCTCAAACTCTCCCACTGCCTCATTCCCTGTCTGCTGAAAGCATCATCATTTATGTAGTTACAAAGCAGAATAAAATACAAAAGAATCTCTCATAATTGCTTTCTCCTTCTCCCAGTCCATCACCTCCTCCAACCCCTCAGTAGTTTCTACCACTGCACTGTTCCAAATGCCAATCACTTGTTACAGCCCTGGTTTAGGCCACTGTCATCTTTTCTCTGATCCACTAAAGTCACACTGGCTTCAACAGCCTTCTCTCTGCCCTCCGAGAGTCAACAGAGTGGCGTTTTACACAGTGGTCAGATCGTACTGCTCCCTAGACGAGAACCCCTTAGGCTTCCCACCTCTCTTAGAATCAAGTCTACGCAGGGCACCTGCTCTGCACATGCATGGGGGCTGGGCCAGCACCCATGATGTCCTGGGCATTATCTCCACCCAGAGTCCCTTGGTTGTCTCTCACTAAGCCATGTTACCTAGTCACCAGCCCCTTAGCACATGCTGTGCCCCACCCCATAGTTATTGTCCCTTCTTCCTTTCCTGCTTCTGGCTCTTGTACATGTTAGTTTCTTGGGAGTCTTTTCTTCCCCATCTTGTCTAAACTGGAGCACATTCCCACCCAACTTCACATTTTCCCTGCCTGACTGTCTTAGCACTGCCACCTGAGTCCATCCATGCCTCTATCTATTATTTTAAATAATATCTGTTTTGACCCTTCCAATATAATTATAAGCTGTCCCCATTCGCTGCCTTTTTCTCTGTGTCTAGAGTAGTGCGACATTCAAGGAGAGGAGCGCAGGCGTAGAGCTCAGAGAAGCAATATGGGGCTCAGGAAAGAGCATAAGGCCAAGGCCCAACCGTCATGCCTACTCACTCTTGTGCTTCTCCCATGCAACCTCAGGCCAGTCACTGAACTTCTCTGGGCTTCTGTTTCCCAATGACAACAGAGACTGCCAAGTTTTTCTCTCTAGTATCAGATAGCAAAGACTGTAAAGTGTACTATATGGTTTCTGTCACAACTGCTCCACCATAGCCTCTTGTATAAGATAGGAAATTGTATGGCTATGTTCAAATCAAGCTTTATTTATAAACAGAAAAAAACAGGCAAGATTTGGGCTCTTAGTCTATAGGTTAGAGAGTGATTTCCAAAGTTTACTCCCTCTAATATTCTGGGCTCCTTTACTTAGACTTAGGCTTCTGTTTAAAGAAATAGTAACTTTAGATGGGGGTGGGTGGACTTTCTGGACCCAGTTTCAGTATTTGGTAAGATTTACAGCCATCACTAGGTAGAAATGGAAAGAGAAGGAAGCTGTCTTAAGGAGGGAGAGCCTCAGCCTCGATCAGATCTTGCTTGGAAATTAAAGCTGAGAATCCTCTGGTGCCCGATTCCTGGATCGAAGCCTATGTCATCGGCACGCATACTATGATAAGCAGAAATACCCACATGGAAACTTCCTCCAAACTCCAACAAACGCTTACTCCTTTGCCATACTCTGAAGTTGGCATGGCATCCATATTAAGATGTGTAAAAGCCTACATCTCAACCCTCTTGAGAGGCGAAGGATGGAAGAGGTCTACCTTAGACTGGTGATGTCCACAACAGCATCCCTAAGACACACTACTAACCTGCAAAGGTGAATCTCTCCAGCCAGAGTTTCAGACCCACCAAGCGGCAGTCACATTTCCAGGGGTTGTTCTTTAGAAGTACCAGCCTCACCTTGGGCATGGCCTCCAGAAATGCACGCTCCAGATGTTGGAGACTATTCCGCTGCACGGCGAACACAGTCAGGTTCTCCCAAGGCTTGCCCAGGGATGTGGGCAGGAGATTGAGGCTGTTGGATGACAGATCCAGCTGCCTGAGCCCAGGTAGGGCATAGGCAAGGCGGCTGGTTTCCAGGGAAAGCAGGGAATTTTGGGTTAGGTTTAAAACCTCCAAGTGCCGAAGCCCATAGAAAGCCTCTGACGCCAGATTCGAAAGAGAGTTGTTGGATAAATTTAGGGTGCTGAGCAGTGGCACAGACCTAAATGCAAGAGCAGGAAGCCAGTGGATCTCGTTATCTTGTAAGAGCAGGGTTAGCGTCCATGGGGGTAGATCAGGAGGAATCTTGGACAGCCCCTGGCCACTGCAGTCCACAGAGTTCAAAGGTTGGTGGCACAAACATTTCTTGGGGCAGCTGCCCACAGCTGGGAGCAGGATACTCATACTGGAAAACAGCAACAGAACACCTGAAACAGAGGGGAGAGCCGGCCATGGTATGAGCAATGGTCGCTACCAGCCAGGGAATTCACAGGTAGTGCAGTCCTGAGCCAGCAGTGTCTTCCAGCTACCTAGAAAGGAAGTTCTAGTCCTCACTTTCTTAGCAGAATGGGACCGAGTGCACCCAGCCCATCACTGCAGCATCCTCTTGTCCACAGCCTTGGAGAAGAGACTGGAAGAGAGATATGACACGGTGAGGAGAAAGTTATTCTGGGGCACATGTCCTTTGGGGGTCAGAACCAAATATGTGGGCTGTGGCAGATAAAAAAGCAGCAGAGGTTCTGATAGTCACACTTCTGAAGGGAGCTCTGCAGAGGGCAGGCCAATTGAGCTTTGTATGGCCGTGGGAATGTTCTGTGTCTGCCCTCCAACACAGGTGTCGCTAGCCACCTTCAGTAACAACAGTTACTGAGCTCACAAAATGTGACTGCTGCAAACGCAAGAGCTTGACTTTGCTTTTTGACTTGGTTTTAATTCATTTAGACTTAAAGGATGAGACAGGACTTTGGGTGACTGTATTAGCTAAGACATGCCCTACAAACAGCTGTAGCAGGGGAAGCTCCATCTGTGATGATTGTCTCTGTTCCGTTTCTTTATAGAAAGTTTTTAAACTTACCCCTAAATTATTAGAAATAACATGATAAGCATCCTTATTTTAGTAACCTGTGGCAGCCATTCAGGCTGTTGGACTTGCCTCATCTTGCTTTCACTGGGAAGTGTAGTAGTGCTTGCATGGGCAGACAACCCTTCTCTGATCAGCCCAGCTTTTACTAACAGAAGCCCCTGCACAGACTTACCGGGTTGATGTCTTTCAAAATCACAGTGACTGTCCAGGATGACAGGTATGTGTCACCATGTCCAGGTTTTATGGCATAATGATAGCAGAGCTGAAATGCTCAGAGCACTTCCAGCTGGGGTTGAAATGGGGGTGAAGCCTATCACCTGAATGCTCTCATAAGACCTTTGGAGTTATCTAAGGATTTCTCCCCCTGAAGCTGAGTACTAAACCCAGGGTCTTGCGCTTGCCTGGCAAGTGCTCTACCACTGAGTCAAACCCACAGGTTGTAAAGGTGCTATCATGCGCTCAAATTCTCTTCACTTGCTCCAGGACCCAGCATTTCCAGACTTACGAAGTATTAGGAGCTTGCCTTGAAGGAGACTGTTAGATATTCCTTCTGATTTTTATTCCCACAATTGCTGGAGATGCTCTCCGAGATATAAAAATATTATCATGACCTTTGTAAAATGCAAAGGTTAATAAGAATAATAGCAGATGACCAGACAGCATGCACTTCTGGGCAGGGATCACTCTTATTGTTTTATAGCTACAGATTCACCCTAATGACCTTGTCAGCATGGGTTTTGCCTTCAGCATTTATAAGGAAAAAAGAGAGGTACAGAGAGGCAAAGTAATTTCCCAGGGTCACAGACACAGCAACCAATAGAAAATGGTTTGAACCCACACTGTCTACAGAATCTGTGAGAATTTTTATCTGCCATACTCCTCTACCAAATACTCGAGAGCAACGTGGGGCAGCAGTCGGGAAGGGATTTGTGTGGTGCTGAACTGGTTTTAAAATAAATCCATATAAATGTAATCATAAGTGTATCCTATCTGCAGTCTGTTCTGTTTGGTCAAAACTGTGGGTCCACATGGATATTTAAAAGCTTCTTCATTTATTTTAACTAATATGACATGTTCTGTGAGTGACAATGTCAAATTCAGAATCCACTTGTCTCTCATCAAGGAAGAGGCATTTGAGGTGCCAGGGTTCCCTTCTCTCTTTATCACAAATGATGCTGTGAAAGTTCCCTGATCCAATACTCCACGATTAAATAGGGATGTGGGGGGGGGCTCCCCAGAATCCAGAGTGGGGCTCATTGTAAGGACTGATATTTTCTTAAAAAACTGCTTAATCATTCTTCAAAGTTCTGTCTCCCTCCCTTTTCCTCTCCTGGGATTTGAATTTCTAAGTATGGCAAACATCTGTCAAGGGCACTTGTTTGAACCGTAGAGGCATTTACAGGGCCACTGAATGCTATTCAAAACCGAGAATGGTTATCAGCGCGAAGGCTTTCAAGGGAAGGTTATTTGTTTGTTGGTGGTTTGGGCTTCACCTAGGGGGAAACATAGCATGACTGTCAAATGTACTACATATTGATTTCCCTGCTTTGAACTCTGCTCCTGGCTTCTAGTGCCCAGGCCTGTAAGGCAAGAAAATGAGGAGCTTTCCAAGGGGTGTTGCTTTGATTTAAGTTCAAGAGACATGGAAAATCACAGTCCTTCCTCAACAAAAGGCTACAGCCCTTGTTTTGCTTTCTATAATTTTTCAGATATCCAAATGACTTCTTTCAAAGCCCAAATGTCTTTCCATTAGAAATCACCCGATATCATCACTGTTGTCTGAGACAGAAGTGTTAATTAGTTGCAGGGGACCAATTCTCAAAGTCTAGAGTATGTTTCTTCACCCAGTCCACTTATAAAAACAAAAGGCTTGCCTTCCTGAGAAGGGGGCCATTTTGTTCCTCTTTTCTTGACCTCCCACTTCCCCAAAGGGAATAATAAATGAACTCCAACTCAAGGCACCACATTGTCTATGAAATGGCCCATGGCAACCCAAGTGTGTGTCTACACCACAACTACACACATTTGTCTCTAGCTGCCCCCACCACCGCCGCTCAGCATGGTGAAGCATCCATCTTCCCACTGAGAAGTATTTTTTGCATCTGTCCAATGTTTTAAGAAAGACAGGTTTAAATTGATTTCTCAGAGCCACTTCTCCGAGGGGACCCCTTCCTTCTCTCCGTGGGTGACTTGTGGGGTAGGGGCAGTGGAATTCATTACCGCTCACCTTTCATGGCTCAGTCTCTGCAGTGCGAGCCCTCAGCCAACAGGAACCCTCTTTGTGTACTTACAGATCAACACACCCAGGCCACGGCAAACCTGACGTCCAACTTTCTATTCACTTTTCCGGGATCCAGCATGGGCTTTCTCTGCTGCAGAAAACAGTTGCTGCTTGCAGGAGGTCACTGCTTTAAGCAGCCCACCCCCTTGTCCCCGTCTGCTGTGGTCCTTTTCCATAAGAGGATCTTTTGATTGTGTCCCGTCTTTTTTCTCACAGTGTCAGCCTCCCTGGGATCTCCTCTGCCTCCCCCATTCAGACAGCGAGCCACATAAAGAATGTTGGTCAGACCTTACTGAACAGCTGTAGCATTCAAACATGACCCCGGTGGCCCAGCCTTTTTGATTATTTAATCTGCTTGAAGTCCAGGGCACCAAAATAAAACAGCCTTCTTAATCCGGCTGTGGCTTCTGCATTCTGTTGACTTATCAACCATGCTGTATCAACCCTCACTGGGCGGGGGGTGCCTGAAACAGATCCCCAACTCAAGGGTCTCGCAACACAGCCAGCCAAGTGTGTAATATGAGAACAAATTGGCCTGCTGGAGGCTAACACAGTTTCTCCGGTGCACTTCTTTGGCTATCAAGGGTGCAGTCTGCCCACATCCTTGGAGAATAGCCATATTGACAGGTCTCCATGCCCTGCAACACACAGCCATGGTCCTCCCGTAAACATTTCCGAGCCCTCATCCCCAGTCCCACAAATATGTCTCAGCTACTTTGCAGTTTGATCCATGCTCGCTTCCCTGTCCCCCTCATTGAATTGACCTTCTGGAGCTTCTGACCTTCTAAAAGCATGAAATACTCGGTTTTCTGCACTCCCTAATGCTGAGGTTCATGTCCCTTTCTCAATCCTCTTCACATAGAAAACAAGAAAACTGACTCTGCAGGAGCTGGACAGCAATGAACTTGCTTGTTTTCCAGTAGCCAGTGCTGCTAACTTCCCTAATGGGGATAGAGCCATCTCTTTGCATGTGCAAGTGCCTGGCCATTAACCAAAGTGGGCTTCCGGTGCCTGAAGTGAGCCTGTTTTTACACTCCAGATTGTTCCACAGACCTTCTGTGACTGGTCAGGTGACAAAGTCACTTTTTATTGAGGTTGCATAAAGTAAACCTCTGGCCCCAAGAGGTATAGTTGAGCAGTTGAGTGTGAACTCTCGGATCAGACAGGTCTGAATTAAGCTTGCCCACTCAACCCCTCATCTCATATGGGGCTGATGGTACTCAGTGCTTTACAAGATTGTGTCCAGGATTAAATCCAGCCCAGAGTGACTTCATGAAGGCTACCCGAAGGTGCAATGACCCTTGAGAATACCCCCAGGACTTCTGATCTGCTCTCAATAGAAGAGGTGGGGGGGACACACTTGACTTCTCATACCATTCTGAGGTAGTCAGTTACTGAGGAAGGCAAGGAATCCCCTCTATATGAGACCTGATATTGTATGCTGTTCTTCCGAATAGTTCCTTGGGAGAGATCTTTCTCCTGTGGACAACCTGCTTCCCACCTCATAGATTATAACGTTTACCCTGTCATTTCTAGAAATTCCTCTTGACTCAGCCTGTGCCTGTTGTCCCTTCTCTTCAGCACCTTTTGTGTCTGAGGCAATTGAGACAATTAGGAGATTGTGTCCTGTTAATTCTGTTAATCTGGAGATTAACAGAAAAGGTCTAATTGTGAAGAGCAACATCCATTTCAGGAAAAAGTAAATGTTTTCTTTCTCCTCCATTCCTACTTTCCCACATTTCTTCCTCATTTTCATGTGAATGCAATGTAATGATAATTGTTAGGTTTTTCTTAAAACAAGCCTCTCTGCCGATGCAAATAATTCCAATCAGACCGAATTAAACCAAATAAAACATGCCCATGTTTAATGCAATGCTCCTTGGTGGCACCTGGAAAGCATGGAGAGGGAAAGAGAGAGAGAGAAGGGGAGACCACGCAAAACCCAGAGACCATGTGTTTGTTCATTCTCTGGGGAGCAGTTTAAGTAGCCTGTGGGAGTGGTCCTGACCCTCCCTGGGGAGGGATCACCATTTGGCAGGCTTTCTCAGAGATGGAGTTTGGACTAAGGCAACTCCCAGGGGAGTGGGCTTGAAATGGAGTTTCCTGCCCAGTATTTCAAAGATGGATGTCAAGGGGGCTGGAATGAGGCCCCCTGACTATAATATTCCAGACTCTTGGTATAAAGGGGTGTTAGGAAGCTGGGGTGATGCTTTTGACCAAATAATAATCATTGCTCAATGGCACATTGCCATGACTGGTGTGCCTGTAACATGCCCACATCAGAACACAATGGACACCTGTAAAGTCACAACTGTCTGTGAACTGTGAAGTCACATATCTGCCTGCATGCCTTTGTCTTTCCCAGGGATCAGAAAACATTTGTGTGTGTGTGTGTGTGTGTGTGTGTGTGCGTGTGTGTGTGCATGTGTGTGTGTGTGTGTGTGTGTGTGCAAGGCAGTAGTAGAGTATTTTAGACATGGAGCGACATACTGTCTCTGTGGAGACTATATAGCTTCCCAATGCAGAGTAAAATCAGCCAGGGACAGCCCTGAACACTCTGCCGTGGTACAGGTTTACTTATAAAAAACAGGCCAAGGCTGCCTTGACCCAGGGGCTGTGATTTGCCAAACCTGCTCGATTCCACCCTTGTTTTCCAACTGCACTACTCACCATGCCACCCTGTCACTCACTCCAAACTCTTAACACCCACCCACTAAGTCACATCCACCATTCGCTCTCCTTATCCATAAAATGAAAGGGCTGGACAAGCCTCTGAGCCTGGTTATATTAAGAGCTTGTCATTCTGGCCAGAAACATGGACAAACTTGAAAGATACTGTGCTTACCAACCTAGCTGGGCATGAATAGACTGAGGTCTGGGGTGTTTCTTTGAGTTTTTGTGGCTCTGGTGAGCTTTTTTCATTTAGGACCCAACTTGGGTCTTGGATTTGGAGGCCCGAACAGCATATATTAACAGCACAGTTGGAGCTGGGAGGCTAGGACAGCTACAGGGACGTTCAGGGGCTCAAAGACATGTACTGTTAGAGTCAGACTGGCTAATAGAAGAAGCCCACCTTTGTGCTGTGCTAATGCCCATACAGGACGATCATGGACTCTCTGAGATCAGCATTCTGTTTGTGATAAGCATATAGCATGGTTCTGGAAGGGCGAGCGATTCCAAGTGCATGTTCTTACATCTCCAAGAGTCTGAGCTGGCTGCTCCCACCTAAAACACAAATGCCCTGGGAACAGAGAGAACCTCCAGAGTAGATAGGGTCCTGAGAGCAGCTGCTTGCCCCAGGGAGCTCTTTGGTTCTGTTTGTTCCTGTAGACTCTCACAGGCAACTCAAAGCTGGGGCAGAACACACATGGCCTGGAAGGCTCCGGGACACGTTGAAGGACTTTGGATGCGAAGGCTGATTGATTTATTCCATCTGACCTCAGCCAAGAGAACAAAGTGAGGCTGCGTGACCTGCATGCTAATGCCTGCAGCTCTTTCCCCACCCCTTCCTGAGCTGGACCCAAGAGGTAGCAAGACAATTGTGCATGCAAAGAGCAACCCAGGAGAGAGGCCTGATGCCAGTGCTGTCCCAGTCCACCCCTCAAGAGGAAGCCTGCACTGGAGGAGCTTCTGCACCAACACCTAGCGGGACCTTAGTTTCCCGGGTAGGAACTTTATATCCACCTCAGAGCAACGCATTTCTTCTCACACTGGTGTTTCGAGACATCCTACCCTCAAAGACACTTTCTTTTCCTCGTTGGAAGTCGCATGTTTCCTTACATAAATTGGTGTGGTTAACATTTCACTTCCCTCCAAAAATAAATCAACAACCGTTATTAACTCTCAAAATTGATGATGTTTGGAGATCCAGCATGCACCAGCTCTTTCTTCCAGGCAATATTAGACAGCTATTTAAAGAGACTAAGTTAGAACTAATTATATCCATCTGGAAGGAGACTTATAATAAATTATTAAGGGAAGGAAAGCAATTTGTAATGAGAATATGTATTGTATGATCCTATTTATGTAACAAAAAATTAAAAGTCTAAAATGATCCCAACCTGCATGGGGTGGGGGTTCTAAAGTTGGGGAATAGTCCCACCCAGCTGGCAGTGCTGTTAATTAGGTGACCCTGGTGATTTAAGAGAAGAAGAAAAAGGACATTTTGGTTTTTGTATTTATCCTTCTCTATATCCTGAACTCTATATCCACAACAAGCCTTGTTTAAGTCTGTAATTTAAGAGCAAAGAAGGAAAAGGACTTCTTTTGCTAAGTACTTTTTACCTACTGGGAAATTCAGATGACCCGTCCACTGGTGGCTGGCGAGTTCCATGTGTGCATGAGGGATGACTATTGGATCTGTGTTCCACCTTGAGCTTGCCTCCTCTCCCATCCCGGGGTGGCAGGGGCATCTTTTTGCTGTCCTGCCATTGGACCATAGGCTACACCTGAGCCTTTCTTCCAGTTTTAGTGCTTGCTTAGGTAAAATCACGGCAGAATGTTCCCACAGCTCTGTCAGAGGACCCCGGTCCAGAGGGAATGCTGTAGCGACCCAATGCCAGATGACCAGACCCAAGGACAGCTACAGTCCAGGAGAGTAGGGAAGAGGCCCTAGACTCCTGGGGAGCTGCAATTTCATTTGTCTCTGGTGGCTTTTGGCACTTGAAAACATGGGGTAAGAGTGAAACCGTTCCCTTAGGAATTCTGGGTGACCAGATACACTAGGTGTGAAATTCACACCAGCTGATCAAAGGGCTCAATGTTATTGACCTCCTTTCTCATGCACTCCTTCTCTCCCCCTCCCTCCCTCCCTCCAAAGTATCTCTCTCTGATGTTTTTTCTCTCTCTTGAAGTTATTTCTCTCTAGAGGTGTCTCTCTTTGGGTTTCTTTCTCTCTCTGGGTCTCTCCCCTTTTCTCTCTCTTTCTAAGTCTCTCTCTGGTGCTGGAACTAGAATTGGCTTCCCCTCTGTCTCTGGGGCTTCCTCTCTCTACTTGGACTTATTTTATGTGACACACAGCAGAAGAGCTGAAAATATCATTTTATTTTTAGTCCTCTCAATCACTTGCACACAACAGGTCAAATATTGCTACAGATCAGTCTTAGTTAAAATCCTTTTGGCGATTATACAGAATAATCCTCAAATCTCAGTGGCTTCAAGCAACAGCATCATACCTTTTGCTCTGTCATGCTCTACTTCACACTGGCAGGGTAACAGGCTCCATGCAGTCTCATCCTGGGTCCAGCCTTCTTCATATATACCTGAGCCCTCTTCCTCTCATTGGTTGGCTGATAGGAGAAGACAATGAAGATATGGTGTAGACTAAGCCTGGCAAGGTACTTAACACAGAAAGGAGTCACAGGGACCACAGCTAGCAGTGAAGAGAAATGTGACCTGTGCCAGAAGTGGACATATGGCTTTAGGAGATAGTTCACAACCTGTACTCCAAACTGTCTTTGCATTATCTTACTACAAGATGGCAGCTTTCAAGTCTATGTGCTTAGATGGCATTTTCCTTCCACCCATAACATCAATAGCAGTCTCAATGGGCTCGCTCTTTAAATGTTGAATGAATACATGGTGGTTATTGTGGGTTGAAAATGAAATGCCCTTGTGGACTCGTGTTTGGAGCCAGTGAAGCTGCTCCGGAAAGCTGCAGAATGCTTGGAAGGTAAACGCTCTGGAGGAAGGACATCAGAAGGGTGGGCTGCGGTGGTGTTGCTCAAGTGGACTTCCCATCCACTCTTAGCTTCTTGACTGTGGACACAATATGACCCACGGCCTCCAATTCCTGCTACTGTGCTTTCTCAGGCTCAATGGCTGTTCCCTCTTGGACTGTAAGCTGAAATAAAACCTTCCTCTCCTGAGGTGCTTACTGTCATGTCAGGATCTGGTCGCAATGGTGAGAAAAGTAGCTAATACGTGGTTTTACTCTTACTATCCCTTTTTAGAAGCAGATGACAAGACACAGAGGAGTTAGGTCATCCACCCTAGCTCTCCAGCTTGCTTATGGCTGACATGGATGATGAGAACATGTATGATACAGCAGACCCAGAACCTTAGTTATGCTTCTTTGTTGTGTTTTGAGACAGGACCTTCACTCAAGTCAGACTGGCTTCAAACTCAGAGACATTCTATGCACCCATTCTTTGGCCAGTAAGTTACAGATTGATTATGTGCTAATGCTACAGCAGGAGATAAGGGCCCAGGTTCCTTTCTAGGCTGTCCAGTGTAGAACTGAGGCTGCCATATAGTTTCTCTGGGAGTTTGTGTTCAGCATTGTGTTTTCTCTTGCTCCTAGGATAAGGTGAAGGTTGGATTTAAGGGACACCAAGCATCAGTCATGAATTTCCATCCTTTATTTGGTCTCTCATTACCTGATGACAGAAAGGATTAGGGGCCAGGAGTTTCCAGGTGAGGTTGACAGTGGCTTTGAAAGACTGCCCAGTCCTCCTTACAGCTAGTGCAGGCTCTGCCCTTTGCAACAGTATTTGTAAGCACTCTTCTGCACTCGTTTTTCTCAGGACTGAGAGAGGATTGTGGGATAGGCAGAGCACAGCATGCTGGCCCTTGGCAAACTAGAGGGGTGCTGTCTTGCAGTCCTTATCAATTGCATCCGAATTCATACACTTTGAACCTGCTGCCTGCGGGGCATTTTTGTCATTGATATTGCTGCTGCTGCTGCTGCTGGTGGTGGTGGTGGCGGTGTGTGTGAAATAGGGCTTCTTTGATGCAGCCCAATTCTCCAGAGAGGGAACAGACTCTTGGGAGTAAGCACTAGGAATTTCAGGAGTAGAAAAGGTTGAACTAGAAGTGCTGTTTGGGGGTGCATTCTCTGTGTACTGTCAGGCGTAGAGAAAACACAGACTCCCCAGCCCAATGTCTCGCCAACTGTGGTCTTCCAGCACTTTTCCTGCATGCAAGATGTCTGCAAAGGTAAAGATGGGATTCGGATAAGTATGATTAAAGGTAATTACTGTGCTCATGTGGCTCACCAGTAAACACAGGCAGATGCTGGTGGACACAGCACTAATTAAAGAAACAAAAAGATCAAGACATAAGGCAGTTTAGGAAGCCTGGCCAAGGCCTCACACCGACTCATTTTACTTAGATCTTTTGATTGGCTACTTTGTCCCTGCTCTGAAAATATAAATTGGAATTAAATTTATGTTTGTGTTTTATTGCTTACTCATGTTACACATAAAAATGAAGGTTTTACATAGGGGTTTTTTGGTGGGTTTTTATTGGCTTTTGTACCTTTATTATGATGATAGTTGGATTTCTGTGATATTGTATGTTTCATTGTATGTTTCAACTACAGCTCAGGGTATGCATGTTGCCATGTGATTGTGAACCATGTCTTGGACTTTCCCCTTTAAACTTTATACCCCATTTGCCCTTCCAAGCACATTATTGAAAAATGTCATGGGAGAAACAGTTGTCTTGAGAAAGATTGACATTCTAACGCGCCAGTTGTACATCTTGAGCTTAAGGAGTCCTTCTTATTACCCCAGATTATCTACCTGTCATTTAATGTCATAACAATGTCCAGAGCCAGGCATGGTAGCAGACACATATAATCCTAGCACTTGGGAGGCTGAGGCAGGAGTATCAAGAACTCAATGCCACTGGTTTCAGATTGAAAACAAAACAAGGTCTGGAAAGATGGCCCTGCAGTTAAGAATGCTTTCCGTTCTTTCAGATGGCCCAGCTCTGTTCTCCACACCCACATCAGGCCACTTACAACTGCCTGGAACTCCAGTCCCAGGGCATCTGTCTCTCTCTTTTGGCCTTTGCAAGTATTTTTACACACATAAACATGTTCAGGTACACATAGATGTACATAAATAATAATAAACTAATTAAAATAAAACAAAAATTTAAGTTAAAAATCAAAAACAACATCTAATTAAAGCCGTAATCTTTGGATGAAACCACCCGAGCTCAGATGTTGCTTCCAACAGTGGCATAAGTTGAATGAATTATTTAACCTCTTTGGTCTCCAGGCTCGGCATCTAAAGCTAGTCACAGATTTATGAGCCGGGTTAGGTGAAGGTTTTGAAATGCTATTCAATTCTTAGTAAAACATATTGGCAGGTAGCAATATAACCTACTTAGCATCACCTCTATTGTCTCCGTGTGACACATATCAGCTAGGTACTTGGGCTCCAACTACCTCAGGACTATACTTAGAGTTAAGGCGAGGTCAGGTCCTAGGACAGTTTGCCCATGAGTGGAGTTCACTGCCTTTGGGGATTATAAAGCAGGGCCTGGAATTCATTGCACTCTCTGCCTGCTTGTGCCCTAATACAGCTCACTTGACCCTCAGAGTAGCTCCACTCCTGGGCAAGCTGTTGGTGGTGGCATGCATACGTAACCTTCTAGCAGTGCCACTGCTAACAGAGCGAGGATTCTGTCTCCTCCTGGCTTCAGACCATTCTGATGCGCCGGCAATGACCCCTGTCCCTTCATCCAATTCAGGAATGCCATACTGAGCAACCTATTGTGTGCATCAGCTCCAGTCTGTTCAGGGTTTCCTCCAGACGCCCTCCCCTCATTCTCTACCCCTAACCCGCTCAGTTGCTCAGTCCCAGTCCCTAGGAGGCCCTCTTACCAATCCCTGCATAATTAGAAAGAGCGTGTAGTCATCCCCCTCGGGCTGTTTAGCTTTCATCAGGCAGCATGACTATCAGAGTCTGGAGGCTGATAGGAGTGGAAACATTTGTGCTCAACAAGCAGGCTCCTTCATGTGTTGTCAACATTTCATTTGTGATTCTAATGAGGCCAAGGAGAAAATCAACCCAGTGTGCTTCACCCCTCCCCGCCCCCCAGACAGCTTATGTTTACAGTTTCTATCCTATGAGGGCATTTGAAGTACAGCTTGGGGCAGGGGGTGCTGAATAGGTGAGATCTACCAAGACATCCTTAGGAAGCAATGTGGGTTATTACTTAGAAACTGGAATTTTTCAACTTGGTGATGCTTTGAGTTTCTTGGAAAAGTAAAAACATCCTCCTATGAAAGTGAAAGGGACCTTTACCCCGGCTCCTCAGTTGTCTATAGTTTCTTTGTTAGAGGAGCAGTTATGTAGTGTTCCTGCCCGGCTAAGCTTTCTGTTTGGAGACGTACAGCCTTCCAGACACAAGACAGAGAATTCAATGCAGCAGAATCCACATGGACACTTCCATCGTACAGATATGTGAGAAGTACAGCCTGGAGTCTGTAGCCACATTGCCCTGATAGTACCTGCTCTCACCTGATCACAGAAGCTAAGCATGCGCAGCCTTGGCTAGTGCTCAGATGGAAACAGTACTAGGGAACCATGCAAAGAGATATCAGATAGAGGGCTCAGTACTGCCAGGGACTTCAGGAAACCACTGTGCTGATGACGCTATGATG
>LOEQ01002230.1:55570-79543 GCA_001685075.1 Bramus lutescens | reverse complement strand
TTAGCGGCTGTGAGATGTAACCATTTAAGGAGGATTGAAGTGGACTGTTATTGGTGCAGCTGGTGAGAGACAGTGGGATGAGCCAATGAGATAGTGTTCTTAAAGCCCTTCGTGAATCTGGGAACATGCACAGGGTTTGGGAGAGGAGATTACTGACTCTGGCAGACTGAAGGGTCCTCATTATTCTTTTCTGGAACCCCTGAAGGAAAGTGATCTTGCATTCTGAGAAAATGCTATAATACCAAAGATAACCATTCCTGGGCTTTTACTGTGTGCCAGACACTCGGCTTGATCTCACTTTATCATCTCAGCTTTAAAACTGAGCCGAGGGATATTAAATAACTTGCCCAAATTCCTTCCGTGGCCGGTAAGTGGGAATGCTGGACTCTGATCCTGAGCCCACAATAGCTCTGTGCTGCCTCTTGGCTTTTTCAGTAGACCCTGAAACAGGAAGGGGTGGATTCATCTTTCAAGGGCTCATGCAACCCTAAGAGAAATCAAGAGGTCCCAGAGACTGTAGCCAGACAGGGAGGAAGAAGGTCCAGGATGTGGCTGGGATCCTGCTGTTGGGGACACCTATAGGACAGTAGCGCAGACCCACAGCATTCTAAGTATGGGGGTCTCCACGATGGCCTGGCACTGGAATCGGTTGAATTACAGTGTGGAGATAGCGGAGACTTGGCAGCATATGAAGGACTCTTTGGTGTGGTGTTACCCAATGAAAGCAAGTCCAAACTATGTCACTCAGGCTCTGGGCCTGGACCAGATGCTCTCTCCTGTGTTTCAAGCATGCTAATTCTGAACAGAGAATGGGGAACTTTCACAGTCTCTGAATGATGAGGGAGGTGACTTCCGAAGAATCGGTACAGGTAGTTCTCAGGAACGTAAGTGAGAGCTCCTTTAAGCCTTCAGATCACACATCTGCCAACACATCTGCCTGCACTGCCCCCAGAGCAGCATGGTCTCAATCTCTTTGATGCCTTCTAAAGTTTTCACTAAGCTCGCATTGGCAAGCTCTAATCGGGAGCCACGCATGGGATGGTTCTGGGAAGAAAGCCTGGCCTCTCTTCTTCAATGCAGGCCGACCACCTATGGAGAAGAAGGTGGTAAGGTCCACTTGAATACCACCCACCAAGTGTTCTAGACCTTCCTGTGACCGTCAGTTACAAAAGCATTTATCCTTGCTCCTCCACTACCCAGCCCTCATGCCCTTGACTTTCTCGCCTAGGAAAAGAAATAGGACCCTTTGAATCTGGAAACGCCTAGGTGTGTATTGGATTGGGGGTGACTCGTGAAAGTCATGAAAGCAAGTGGTCCCTTAATGCACCACCTCATTATCTACCTTTTGAAAAAGTGGTAGATTTCTGGTCATTTCTGGCGTTTCCCCCTGCATGTATATTTGTGTGAGGGTATCAGGTCCTCTGGAACTGGAGTTACAGACAATTGTGATCTGCCATGTGAGTGCTGAGAATTGAACCTGGGTTCTTTGGAAGAGCAGCCCATGCTCTTAACCACTGAGCCACATCTGCAGCCTATTTGCATCTTTGTGTTTTTTTTTAAGATTCATTTGCTTTTATTTTACGAATATGGGTGCCTTGCCTGCATGTGTGTCTTTGCACCACATGAGTGCCTGGTTCACCTGGAGGCCAAAAGAGGGCTTTAGATCTCATGGAACTGGAGTGACATATGGTTGTGAGCCACCGTGTTAGTGTTAGGAATCAAACCTGGTCCTCTGAAATAGCAACAAGTGCTCTTAACTACTGAAGCATCTATCTAGCCAAATGATAGTCATCTTCACTAAGTTACTTAGAGCAGAGAAAGACTCTGTGCATATCATGCTGGTGGATGCAAAGGTACCGTGTTCCTGGAAAGGGTTGTACCATCTGAAACATTGTGTGCTCAGCCAACTTGGTCCGCTGATGGTGCTCTGCACATGGAGGATACTGAGGCTGCCTGGGAAGGTGCTCCAGGATGCACAGATGATACTTGCCATGAAGTAGGAAAGGGAGCGTGCATGGCATAAACCCGCATCCCATACCGCACTTGTCATCAGCTGTACATTTGCCCTTCTCCTATGAGAAGCCACCATCTAGACCACAGCTGAGTGTTTTAGAATGCTCTCCACTGAAGACAAGAGAAACCAAGTTAAAATTAGCTTAAGCAAATATCAGTACATAAAAGGTAGTAATTATTTGGTATCTGAAGTAGGTGGACGCTGTTTGACATAACTAAAACAAAACCCCAAGGCTGTATCTAGTTTCCGGTACATTTGGATCTAGAGCACAGCAGAAGTCACCGAGGTTCCCTGTCTCTTGTTTCCCTTTCCTGTGTGTTGGTCCTGTTCTCAGCAGACCCTCGTTATCCAGTGCTTCCCTTGGACCAACTCAGCAAAAGTCAGTTTCAACTGAAAATCCAAGAACTGATTTTCATCAGCATAGCTCAGGCCAGTACCTATCAGGGGCAGAAGAAGGAAGGATGAATCCCTGTGCCTTGGGGATAAAGAATCGAGTCTACAATAGATCTCATGAACTGAAACTATAGGCGTATCATTCCCCAAAGGAAATGTTGGGGTGTCCATAAGAATGAAGGGGTTCTCTGCCCCTCAAATAAAAGATTATATGTTCCCAGACAGCAATATGCTATATGTTCTTCCTGTCCAGCTAGAGTTGGGGCTATCCCTGGAGTCTTTCCGGCAAGCTGCTGACCTCTGCATACCACTAGCGGGCTGGCTTATGAAATAAGTAGTCTGGGATCAATGGCACATTCCAGCTTTTGGCTTTACTCATGACCCATCTATTATTCCACAGCTACACGGACTGTGCTAGAGTTAGTATCCTTTGTAACCATCCGCAGTATGTAAGTTGGTCATTTCCAACCTGATTATGCTGCACACTTACAAACAGCCATTCTACAAACCTCCCAGTGTGGTTTAACCAAGACCTCAGAAAATCCCGGCACTAGTTCGGAGGGCCACACTCCAAAGCAGGGAATATGATCTGCGCCGTAGATGACTCTGCCCTGTGGACAGCCTCCTGGGTGGAGGATTCCATTTGCTCAGTGGAGACGGCCCCCACCAAGCTCCTCTGGCGTGTGTACTCTGGGTAGAAGTAATTATTTTTATGAGGCATTATTCATGTCTAGTCTACCCGAGGGCCACCCCAAATTGTGTTTCTCTAGCTATTAAAGGCTTTATCAGGCACGCAGAGTCTCCAGCGGCTTCCTCTAGGGGAAAGAGCAGAATTCCTCTTGAAGTCTACCAACCTCCAAGGGCAATTTGCTGCCCGTTTGGGGGCTATGCTGAGAGGTTGGCACCTGAAAAAAGGACAGAATCTTCCTCTTTCAAGAGAAGCTGGAAGATAGGAGTCAGGAGTGCAAATGAGGCACCAGGGGTGTTTCTATGCGGTGGCTGGACTCCCTTCCTTGTCTTGTTGTGAGCTGGCAGACTTTAGCATGCTGAAGCAATGTTTGTCAGATTTCTCAAATTTTGAATGTGGCTCTGACCCAAATGAATGTAGATGTTGTTTTAGCACCAGGAGAGATTCATTTTAATGTACAGATGTAACCACTACAAAGGCTCCTTTTGATCTACTGGAGGTTCTGGTTCTTGCTAACTCCTTTGCTCTCAGTCCCCCTCCTCATTTTAGGGAAATGGTGGATGCCACAAAACTGCAAAGCATGTCCCATCTCCTAATGCAATGACCAAAGCACTGACAATAATACTAAAGACGCTTTTTGAAAGACAGAGTTTGCAAGGCTCAATACCCTTCCCCAGCCTGCCAGTCATTCAGAGGCAAAGCTGTCTGATAGGGTCAAATGTGCCACAACCACAACAGGACTGAGCTCTTCAGCTCTCTCTTGTGATGTGGCCCCTATGGAAGGGAGTACCCTCACTATTCTGGTGTTCTTTAAGCACAAAAGGCCCTCTGTACTCCTGTTCAGCTCTTTGATGAGACAGTTATCACCTGAGCTCTGCCCCAGGCACCAATGTCTTAGACCTTGATGAGAATCAAGAGAAATGAAAGAGAAGCACGGAAGAAACATGCAAGCATGCGAGGTTTGCTGAAGCCAAGTTTATGCTTCAAACCAGGACCCACAGAGGTGAGCCACAGGCAAGGAGTGAGGGCAGAGAATAAGGATGCACACTGGGTGCAGTGGTAGAGAGGATGCTGAGATCAGGGCAGTTCCCAGTCTTATTCCACTCAATATCCTGCCCTTCTTTTAATATGAAATATGTTGACTATATTTCAAGATAAAATTAATATAAAATATAACTGCTTTCCAATATGCCACCAAAAATAATCTACAAAATATCCCAACTGTATTATCTTTGTAAGATATAAAGATGATAACTTATAGTGGATGTCTTAATATGTAAATATCTTAGACTCTATTACAGGAGAAGGCATAATGGAGTGACCAAAAGCCACTCCTCCACTCTGATATAGAAGCTCTATACCACAATGACTGCTCTGTGTCCATCACACCCTTGAGAGTAAACCTGTGTGTAGATAAAGAAAAGTAGACCTGGTTCTTGCTCACACACAGGACCATGGCTAAACTTCTAAAGATACCTTGTTCCTGATTGTGAATCAGAGCTGATTCAATGCTCAGATTTGGATCCTGTTTCCAAGTACTTCCACCCCAGGCAGTGCGCTTGAGGCCACCAGGCACATAGAATCATTTATTATGAGGGATTGACCCATGGATTGTGGGACATTTAGACACTAACAATCAGAACATCACCACAGAGTTCCAAAACAGCTTCCTAGGGCGTGATGCAAACCCTGCTGTGGACCAAAGGAACTGGAGAAAATGAGTAGCTAACTTAAGAATCAGGTTCATGGCTCAGTTCCTAGTTCCACCAAGTCCAAGGACCTTCAGGGCCCTGATTAAGTCACTCAGTGGTCTATCTTTCGTGTGTGTGTGTGTGTGTGTGTGTGTGTGTGTTCATGTGGGTATTTGCACATGCATGACATCAAGTCTTCTCCCTTTACTCCTCTTGCTTTTTGTTTTGAGATAGAATCTTTCACTAAACCTGAAGCTCACTGATGGGCTGGACTTGCTAGCCAGTGAGCTCTAGATTCTTGTTTCCACCATCCAGCACTAGGGGTTGCAGTCATGGCTTCTGTGCCCAGCTAGGGACTCAGGTCTTCATGCATTATCAAATAAGACATCTCCCAAGCCCTCAACTTTTCTTTAACATGAAGAAACTATTTATTCCCTTGAAGATTGCCAAACAGTTAAGTGTGATGATCCAGTCAGTCCTGACTTGCCCATGATGGATGCTTGGTAAATGCTCTTTCCTGTGTCATGGTGACTATTGCTTTCTTAGCTCTTGTACCTGTGTGTCCAGGTCTGTCTCTCTAAGAAGCCTTCCAGATGGGAAACATCAAGCATACATCCACAACTTCAACTCTTAAGAGACTTGCATGTTCTCAATTGAAAAAAGTGATAAGATCAGTGTCTACCCATGGAATCTCTAGGGCAGTGGCTCTCAATCTTCCTGATGCTGTGACCCTTTAACATATTCCTCACGGTGTGGTGACCCCAACCATAAAGTTATTTTTGTTGCTATTCCATAACTGTAATTTTGCTACTGTTATGAATCATAATGTAAATATCCGATATGCAGGATATCTGATATGCAACCCCTGGGAAAGGGTTATTCAACCCCAAGGTGGGTCACAACCACAGGTTGAGAAACACTGCTTTAGGTCTTACAAACTCTCAGTACTGTCTCTTAATGTACTACCACAAGGAAACCAATAAATATTGGGACTAGGAAAGTAACAATGGGAGGGGAATATAATCAAGGCACATGATATACTGTGTACATGAAATTCCTAGAGAATTGGTAAAAATGTTATTAAAAAGAAGAAAGGGTTAAACATGCAGGGCATAGGAACTTTGTAAGATTGTTCTACTTCCCCTCTCATGGGACATTCAGGGCTAGTTGGAAAGCACTGGATACAGCTGAGGCTCTCTTACGCAGTGTCAGGTAGATGGTGGATATGGGTAGAAAACAGTGCCAGTCATTACAGCAGGTCTCTGAGAAAACTCCATTCTCTCAAAACCATCTCTTAGCATACTTGGATAACTTTAATTCTTTCTCTCTTGAAGGTTTGTTGGGCCCAGGAAAAGGTCTAGTTTCCATGGAAACAGCAGCAGAAGTGTGCATGGTTTAAGCTGTTGGGTCTGTTGTTCCCTTAGCATGTCTGTGGACATGTGGTCCAGCAGCGAGAATGTGCCTATACTTCCTCTGCGGCCTACTGATGTCACAGTATGTTAGGGACTGGAAGCTCCGAGCCACAGCCCTTAGGTCTCTTTCAGGAGATAGAAAGGACATGGGAAAGGGCCTAGGATTTGTCTGTTTCCTCCTCTGAGGTCACCCACTGTAGTTAAGAACTCCATTGCTTATACTTTTATGTCATGAGCAAGTAATCACCATGAATTTTAGTGCTCATCTTTCAAGTGTATGTTCAATGCAGCTCTGCCTGAACTTGTTTAACTTCCATCTGAAGCATCGAGATGGGCATGAACTCTTGGTGAATCCACTTTCTCTCTTCCCTTTCCTCCAAGGCTTAACCAAAGCTATAGAGGGAGAGGGCTCTGTAATCACCTAATCAAGTAATCATGAGGATGTTTCCCAAGTCACCCAGGTCCATCTGGTGTTATGTCATCAGTCCATACACAGGCTGAGGCCATTGCCTCCTCCTTCCAGGGACAGTCACCCTGGAGTCGCTTGACAGTTCTGGGGCCTTGTCGTGACACACCTGCTGGGGAGGGGCCCTTGTCCTGCTGAGTTGTCTGTGTGGGCACTCTGGGATACTGTCTCCTGTCCAGCAATAGCAAGGATGGTGGAGAGGAAGCCCAGGAATTCTGTTGCCTTCCAGCACTGACAAATGAGTGTGAGTTAAGAGCGCTCGCCTGTACTCTGGAAGCACCATCTCGAAGTAGGATATAGACACAGCATGGCACACATCTGTCCTTCACGTCCTTGGAGTTCTTCCTTTTCAGTCCTAGTTAGCGTTCTTGCCCAGCAATCTCAGCAGGCACTGGAGGTTGGGTGGGGAACACCCGAGATCCCAGTAGCGTCTCCATTCTCTCTCCTGTCCTGAGGTTGCTTAGGGCCTCAGCTTTAAAGGCTCAAAACCCCAGATTTTGTTCCTAGCCTCTGAGTTTCTCCGTGTCTTCCCTTCCCGGAGGCCAGAGGCCTGGAATGCTTTAGTTGAGGGAATGGAGAAGAGCCAGGGGGTGCCAGGAAAGTCTGCGAGGAAGAATGCTGGTAACAACTGTGTTTCCAGCTCTTAGCCCCGAAGAAAGCGCGAAAGGAAGCCGATTAACTGCCTCATGGCTGGATTGCCCTATGTTTGAGTACTCCTTCACCGATTCTGTTTTTATTTAAAATCTTCTGAGCCCCCCTTAAAAAGGGGAGTACTTTTTGGAATGGAAAAAAAGATTGGAGTTGAGGGACACAGACCTCCTACTCATTCCTAAGGGCTCTGTCTGTTGAGCCCTTAGGTGTAGTCCTTGCTTACAAGGGTTCAAACTTCCCTGTCAATCAAAAGTGAAGACCCATCATTGCCGCACAGCCCACCTCAAGAGACTTTCCCAATATAGACTGTTGAAGGAACCCTGAAGAAAGTCCTTCAGACTTCCAAGTGTGTGCTTGGGAGCAATCTCTTAATAACAGGAGATGGCTTTTCCAGCCTCTGCATCTGCCTGATTAAACTAAGGGACAAAACTAGTATCCATCACTCCGGGGCTGGTTCCCAAACATCCCAAGGTCCTGAGATTCCAGGAAGTTTGGGAAAGGATGCTTGATTACTCCAGAGCCCTGCCTGCCCTTCTTGTTAATGTATCTGGGTTCCTTCCTCCCTCCCGACTCGGGCGCCTTGTGTGCAGCTGTTCTGGGAGGGTCTGTTGTAGCTGGACACATCTGCCACCCAGGTGTTTGACTTTGGAGAATCAAGATGGCCAGAGGGAAGCAGGCCCAGCTCATACATACATGCTGTTCCTTTGGCTGAATGCAGTGGAGTCATCCTTTCCGTGGTAAAATGAACTGGTGATTCTGGATAAAGATAGAAAAGGATGGTCTTGTTGACCCTCCACCAAGAAGACAATTATGCTGATGACAGGCTAGCTCCAGAATGATCACCAGCGTTGTTTGCACTTCCTTATTAAATCCTGTCCATGTCTTGTAAAAATTAGGGACATTCAACTTCGTCACTTGCGTCAACACACAGATGGATAGTTCTCCAAAGCCCCATTCCCTTTGACAGCTTAGGATTTTGCATCTGACCTAAAATGCTCTCTCCATCTCCCTTATTCCTGTTTACTGGGTTCTTGTGACTTTCCACTCATGACAGCGACCCTGTCCCTTCAAGGAAGAGTTACATAAACTTTTATGTATCATTGGTAGCTCTTAGAGTAAGGTCAAGATCATGGCTAAGTCACAGAAACCTTCATCAAGACCTGAACAAGTCAAATTTAACTTCAATTTGATAAGTGCCATGAAAATTCGTGAGTCTTAAATGGAGAATGGCAAATGACTTTTGCTGAGACCTCCAGTCTGCATCTTATGTGACATATTCAGAAGGTACTATGAGCATGTCAAAAATCAAAAGTCCTTATCTTTGACTTTGTTGGGTAATGAAATCAAGAATGGAGACTACATTCTTATCTACAAGTTCCAACACATGACTTCCTTCTCTGATTCTTGGTCTTCTTAGAGTCTCATATGGCTGGGAATGATAGTCACTGCAGGCCTCTTGAGGTTTGCCAGTGAAGTCTCTAATGCCTCTGGCTGACACTCCACACATAGTAGAATGTCTAATAATATTAATTACTGTGTTAGTTGGAGAAAGGTACACAAAATTGAAATCTCAGCACTCAGGGCACTGAGACAAAAGGTTAGAAGTTTCAGGCCAGTCAGTGCTGCATAGCAAGACCTTGTCTCAAAAATAAAATTCTAGTAATCCTGCTATTATTATGTGCTATCAACTTTTAAAAAGATTTATTGATTATATGAATATGTGTGTACATGATTTTATGTGTACCTCATGTGTGCAGGAACTTGTGGAAACCAGAAGAGGGTGTTGGGTCCCCTAGAACTAGACTTACAGATGGTTGTAAACAACCCAAACTCAGGTCCCCCGAAAGCAGAGAGTGCCTGTAACTGCTAAACCATCTCCTTAGCCCCTGTGTTTTCATATCCCAATTTATAAACTAATTTTCATTATGCAATGTCTTACAGAATACAAAAAATGTTGCATGCATTAATTTATTTGGAAGTAGATGCATGCTGGAATTTACCATACTAAGTTTCTTGAGCTCTCAAGTTCATTTAATGTGTTAGAGAGGACAGGAGATGTTGTAGTATCTTGCCCAATGTCAATGCCTCTGATATTTGATAGAAAAATACAGGTATTTCCATATCCACCACATTGGAAAGCTTAGAAACAACAGCTGAACCTTGCATCCTCTTGTGTTTACCTTGCTAAAGTTCTGGCCTCCCTGACTCAGATGTTCTCCAAACACAACTTCAACCCTCAACCAGCTTGTGAAGGGAATCAAAACAATAAATGGTGTATATGCTGTAACTTAATGCTAGATCTTGATGAATGCTATGAAGGGAATTTAACCTGGTAGAACTATTGACCGCAACATCCAACTATTCTGTGGCTCCAACAGTCCAATTGTTCCTTATTAGTAGTGGCAGGAGCGTCACTGCTCACTTCCACAGTAGAAGCAACGCTAATGCCCTGTATCTGGAAGAAGAAGCAGATATTAAAGGGTTTGAGAATCTGATCAGGATCCCCACCAGTGCAATATTTCAAAACTAGTCAGACTTTTTGGAATGTTGGTAAAGTGATAGTTATTTAAAAATAAGCAATTTCCTTGTCAAGCCATACTATCCTAATAAGGAGGGCTGTTGTATGAATCTGCTGTTTGGATATTGCAATTTGGGATATATTGGGTAAAAAAAAATAGTTTTACTATACTTATCTTTCTGGATAAGAATTTCATTTTGTGGAACCACTATTTACATCATGGGTGCCACATTGATAGAGGTGTCCTTGGCTCTCAACCATGAATTAGGCTGCAGATGCAAGCTATCTCAGCCTTCCCAGGGCTAAGATTGCCATGGAGGCCACCAAAGGTCACGTGCAGTTATGCCCTGTGACCTTCGGGTGGGTTCTGGTTACCAGATTTAGCAAGTCAAAAATATTTTATCTGGCAATTTTATACATTAGTCATGGCACAATTTCTTTTCAAGAAGTGTAGATCTGCATATTCTGCTGCTGCAGCATCAATAACATAGAACATCTACATAGCATCCTCATAAGGTGCAGATCTGAGCCAAACCCTAGGATTCCCTTTCTACCCAGTGCACATGGGGTGGACCATAGTTCCCACACATTCCTACAGGGAACCAGAGTTTGGCAGCTTTGCAGTGGACCCAGAGTTTCCCCTGGGAGCTGAGTGTCTGGTCAATTCCCCTTTCCTTCTACATGCCCTGTAATATGAGCTTCACAATTGGAGGACTGAGCCATACCCCCAGCCTTGTGGGCTGCCCATGAGAATATTTTTACTGTTGCTTTGTATTAAACACAGTAACAAACGTTCAGCTCAGAGGTGTTTGGCAAATGTATGTGGCCTTTCTATTATGGGTTTTGAAATGTTTAGAAATTTGACCCCTGATTTTGTTATAATGTCTTTGGTGGATGTTATTAGGTGGCGACCTAATAAGAATTATTGGCTAGAGACCTATAATATGGAGCTTATAATTTTCTTAATAGGCAATGATTTGTGTAGTCCTGATTAAAATACAATGAAACCTGAGGCTTAAGTATTTTGCTCTGAAAGGGCAAAGTGATGCGAATCAACTCTTTATGCATTGCCTTGAAATCTCTGTTGAAATTATATTATTTGAAGAGTCTTGTGAGCATAAAATGATCTGGCAAAAAACTTTCAATGCCGGGTCCAGCAGCCTTGCAAAGCTGGGGGAATATAGGTTTCTACAAATGAAGTCTGGAAAATGCTTCCAGATTACCTCCGGGATAAAGAAAAAAATTATTATTCCATTCCACAAGTCCTGTTAATTCTTTTCAACATTGATTTAGTCAAGTAATTAGAACCCAAATGGAGGAAGCATGTATAATTGTCATTTATTAGATTTTACTAACAGTGACTGTTCCCAAGAAACTATGACCAGAATGAGAAGTGGCCATAAAAGAGGTGTGGGAGCCGAGACACCTGGCCTTCTTCCACATGTCCCCAAGAAGTCAGGCTCATACAGTAGGTTGAGAAAATTCTAGATTAAAACAGACTTCCACAGCTATGTGGCTTCAAAGAAAATCCTCCACCATTGTTTTGTCAATCGAGAGATAACATGAGCCCCATCTCTCCTCCCTCCCTTTCAGCACAGACATACATCACACATCTCTTCATTATTTAAAAGCATTACTGCACAGTACGAGAACCTTTACCTCCCACACACCGCAGGGAATGCTTCTGAAGTGAACTATGCATTTGGTAAGGGGCTAATATTCTAAGCACCTCCTCCCCTTTTATCCTTCTGTTTCTTCATTTGGTATCAGCTAAAGTATGCAGTGTGTCAGCCGCTATGAGAATTCTCCTCTTGCTTCTGCAATAACACCTCCCTTTAAAGATGCGTTGCCAGACCTTCCCAAGATTCTGATGAACACATACTGCTCCAACCTGTATTTCTCTAAAGGTTGTGGCTACTTGGCCTCACTCACTGACAGTGTTTTAAGAAAACTCTGGGTCCTTCAGCCTGACACCCAGGGGACAGCAGAGCAGCTGCCCCTCCAGACTTTGCAAGGATGCTCTGTTCTCAGTTTCACCCAAATTAGTCCCAGGATTTCAGTTGTCTTCTTCTGCCCAACATTCCATCATGTGATTCATTAAAGCCTTCACATGAAATACTTTGCAGATGAGCTATGTCATAATTCCCATTAAAGTTTTCAGTTGTTATTCCTGTGGGAAGTTCTCTCTCTGGATATCCTCAGGCCTCTGGATTGGACTTGCACTGGTGTGGTGAAGGTCAGAGTTCTCTCCTTCAACACTCCAATGCCACTAGTGGCCTTATTCCAAAACCTGGGTTTATTGTGAAATATTCCAAAGTAGTGACATTCCAATTCCCTGTTAGTTCTACTTGCAATTAACTGTTTTGAAAACAAACAAAAGAAAACATTTAAACAAATGTGGCTTGGCTAACAACTATTTCGGTGGACTGTTAATTAAGGCAAGTTGGAACCCCAGTATACCTGGCTTTTTTTTTCTTTTCTCCTATCACATAGAGCAATCTTTGCCATTGTGTACAAAGGGAGAACAATTCAGGAATACTGTCAAAGTGTGGGCTGGAACTGGATAGGAGATTTTTAAAATCATTTATTCATTGTGTGTACAATGTTAGAAGAAGGCATCAGATCTCATTATAGATGGTTGTGAGCCACCATATGGTTGCTGGGAATTGAACTCAGAACCTCTGGAAAAGCAGTCAATACTCTTAACCTCTGAGCCATCTCTTCAGTCCTGGATTTCAACCCAGCATTCATAATAACCATCAATTTGCTCGAAAAGCCTGTCCAGCAGAGGGCTGGTTTATCTCGAGGAGAAAACCTGAGTGGGCATTTGGTTCCAGAAATCAAAGTTCTACTCTCAAGAGAGGAGTGGTGTGGGAAATGCTCCTCACCTGTTCCATTTATTATTTTACTATATTTTCGTTCTCTATAACAAAGAGATAGCTTCCAATCACGGGTTCAACTCATGGGTCAAAATCTTTGAGAATTTTTCCATCTGTGGTCAGGTGAGCACAGGAAAGCTGCAGGCTATGACTCCACTTGTGAGCCAGAAAGAAATGATTGTTGTCCTCAATTGTCAGCAAGTCCCAAGTCTTTGACACTCTCAGTGGCTGAATACATGGCCAGGTAGCACACAGAGCTGATAATGGCAATGATAATAACCCTCTTCGGCCCTGTGTCCTGACTCCTTTGGCCTTGCACTGAATGTGTACCGTTCCAGAGGCACCGCCGACACCATCTGCACGGTGGAGCATTCCTCTCAGTAATCCTGAAGAGCTTGCTTGCCATGATTTTGTCAACCCTACACAACATTTCAGTTTACAGATAGTTCGGATTTATCATAGATGTGTTTTGTGTTTACTCTCACCTTAAAGGCGCATCGGTCCTGAAATAGAAGAGAATCAAAGAACAGGAAACACATTTTGCCAATAATGTAACCAATACTGTGATCCCATGAGAATATTCTACCACATGTCGTGTTTTATAGTCTTATCCTGCCCCACATTTTTTTCTTCCAGAAATGAGGCAGTGAGACTCTCCTTATGGAGGAAGTAAAGTGATGTCCTTGAGGTTCAGAGCAGTACTCTTAGAAACTGGACTCACCAATAATTCCCCAGCACCACACTTCAGTTATAATTCATTGGTGGTGCTGGGATTGCTTTTCTCTCTCCTGGATGAGCCTTCCAAGTGCATGTGGACCTATTTTATGGCTGGAGGTACAGAGCGTATTTAGAAACGGGGGTGTTTGTTGAGGCTTTCATGCCAGGCCTGGTGAATGATATTTTATAAACTGGATTTGTGCTCCTAGGGATAGATTGCAAGTTGAGGCCAAGCCTGCAGAAAATGATTTCTAAATGAATACAATATGAAAATGTTATTTTATTTCTAATTTTACATGTGACATTGTTACTTGGTGAGTTTCAGATTACCCTTGAATGCATGTCTATTAACGTGATATGAGATGCAGGCATGATTTCATCTTGAGTGCATTTGAATATAATAGCACTGGAAATGTAATTTGTATTCTTAAATTTTATAAAGCAAAATAAATCAGTCTAGGGGGTGGTAGCTACACTGAGCATATTGCATTAATTTCTTTAGGGGTTTTCTCAAGATAATTAACAATTTCCCCTTGCAGTACCAAGTTGAATCATGATGGAAGACGTATCTCATCTGAACTCTCGGAGCCCTCCATCCATATGCCATCCTCATTCCTTTCACCTCTAGGAAGGGATGATATGGGCAGGGCCTTCATAGAACTTTACCTTCCATCCCTCTTGTGATTGCTGGTTACTGTCCAATAGAACTTTTTGCAAAGGTGAAAATGTTCAAGATTAGTACAGTGACCTTTTGGGGTTACAAAGCTATCGCCCTCAGAAAATGTGACCCATGTAACTAAGGAGCCCAGGTATAAATTATACTCACTTTTAATTTAAATAGCCACATCATCAATAACCATTGATTTTGATAGCACAGAATCAGAGCACCAGAGGTAGCTGCCTGTACCTATCTTCAGATGAATGGACCACGGGCATTCTAATAGCCTAATAGTCATGAGTGATGCTATGTGAGGACCTCTGTCAGTCCAAGGTTGGATCTCTTCAGTGGTTGGACAGCCCTCTACAGTCTACCAGCCCTTGCTATTGTATCTTGCATCGTTATGACAACCAACCCCCTGCCTAGCACTGATTGGGCTTCTGATAGATACAGAAACAAAAAATAGAGGATGAAATTGAGTAAAGGGGGTAAAATGTTACAAGACAGGGTAAAGAGAAAAGTCTAAAAGGAAGACATTCAGGGAAGGTCTGAGTTGTATGATGTTGAGCTGGTTTTTACCCGTGTCTTATTATCACAATGACAAGAGTTGCAGAAGCCATCATCTGTATAGTTCAGATCCAAAGAGATGCTTGGGCCTGAGATATTCGAGTATTTGGGGGGAATGGGCTTGGAGGTCTTCAGGATGACAATGCTCTAACAAGTCTGATGGTTTGCTGAATTCTGAAGTCTACCCGCAAATTTTCAGCTCATCTCAGGAGGCACATTGGAAAGGATCCTATAAAATACTGTTTGTGGGTATGTTCAGTGTTGTATGCAAAAGCAACCTGTGTTCTTATAATGGAGGTTAAGAGCTAGGAGTCCTGAAACATTCTAATCCCATGGAAGTGAGGAGTACCACGGACTCTAGGAAAATATGTTCATGATTTTCTGGACTGTCTAAAAAATTTCAAACCCATGCAATGGTGTTTTTATTTTCTGAGCTCTCCTTGGGATTTGAGTTTCACCAAAGCATTTTCTGCCCTTGTTTTCCTTATTAAATTAGCAAGATCGACTTGAAGCAGAATATACTGTTAGGGCTTGAAATGTTGTTGAAAGAACCAAACAGATGGGTATAAGAAAGACCTCAGGTTCCACTTAGGTTGTGGCGGACGGTATAAGGAGTGGGCTCGCTGAGGTAAAAAATGCTTTCTCTGATACGAGTTGAAAAGGAAAAACATGTGGAACAAAACAAAGGAAACCGAGTCATGCTTGGCCCTGTGTTTTACCCCTATTTTTTATTGTTTGGTTGTACTCTAAATCATTTCCATGCTTAAGAAATAGTAAACCCTGTGCACCTTTGGCCACAGTTTGTGCACAGTCCTGTAGCCCATTGTTTGGGCCCTTTGCCTGGCATTTGTTCTGCAAGCTTTTGAGTGGGTGTTCAAAACTCCGAAGCTGGTCCTGCTGCTTCTGTACATACCTTTAGTCATACCTACAGCAAATGTCAGCGGTGGTTTTGCTGTAAAGGGGCAGATAGTAAATACTTAGGTTCTGTGCGCCATTCCGTCTCTGCTGTAATTCCTCAGCTTTAGCATTATAGGCCCAGACAGTATGTAAACAAATGACTGTTCCAATAAAACTTTATTTACAAAACAGGGCTTAGATTGGGCCCTGAGCTAATCCCCAGCCTGTGGGGAAGTCTTCATATGCCTTGGACTAACACCCAGGTCTCTGTGCCTTCTCTTTTCAATCCTCAAAGCCCCATGGTCTTAAAGACTCCCTGCCTTTGCTTGTGCTGTTTCCTCCATTTAGATTCCTGTTTCCTCTTGATTCCTATTTTGCCTTGAGTTAGATCTCCATGCCATAACATGCACAGATCCCTTAGCCCACTTCATATCCCAGAATTCTTTGCTTCTGCCTATAGTGCAGCCCTTACCATGGAGCTATTTCTCAGCAGGATGCTGACAGGGTTAGTGATCCCATTTCAAGTAGCACCCAACACAGAGCTTAGCACAGTGAAGGTCAAAGGGGAAAAAATGTCATCAACTCAACCCAACAATGTGACTATGAGTCTCTGAATCATAGAAAAGTATCCAAAAGTCTAGATGAAAACCCTGTACAACGAAATGTGATATAGGAGCTAAAGCTATGCTGCTGGAGTTGGCTTGGGGGTAGCCAACAGGAACATACCCACGTGCAACTGGGCAGACATATTACCCTCAGAATCCTAGGATCGCTGGACAGTAGCCTCTTGGTGCAGAGGAAAATGAGCCAGAGGAGCTGTGTCTTGGTTGGGGCATCAAGCCTAGGGCAAGGGTGCAGATCACTGGAGAGAGATCAGAGAAAGTCGGCCTGCCTGTATGATTAATGGGGCAGAGGAGCTGACTCATGAGGAAAGATTAAATTGCCTTGAGGAGATGGGGTGCAGTACCAATAGAGGCAGATGATAGCAGACTCCAAGTATGTGGGATGGATAAACACCCTGGAGGGAGCAGCTAGATTCATTAAGGAGGTGAACAAGGGGTCCTGCCAGAAGATGGGAGGGTGCTCCAAAAGGGCACCGCTGGGGAAACACAGGAGGTGGCAGGCGGTAAGACAACTCTGAACAGTTGGAAGGAGACACGCTAAGGGGAGGTTGCTGTGTGCTGATTGTTCAGGAATTCTGGTATTCTCATCCTATAGGATGGGAATTCTCATTGCAGCTTGTCATACTCTTGACATTAGAGTTTCTCAGTGCCAGGGAGGGCAGCTGGTGAGCTACAAAGAAGAAGACAGAAAGTCTCCTTGCTCCTCCTAGATACCAGTTGCCAGCTCTAGCAGCAATGTTGAGGCCCTCTTCTCTGAAGTCAGTTGCTGTTAGCTCCTACTTGACTTTGGCAAAACCACAAGTGCTTGTCCCAAGCTTTTCAGTAGTAAAGGATACAGCCCTTGGCTCTTGGTACACCTGAGCAAATCCCAGCTGCATGTTAGTATGCACCCTGCTTTAGCCTGGTACATTTTGAAAGACACTTTGTATCTGAAATGCTACAAATGACCCCCAGACTCCAAGATCATTTTTCCTGGATGGGAAGCTCAACCAGGTGCCCAACTCTGCAATCAGGTCTGTAGAGTCAGGGTGCTAAAGACTCCAGAGAGAAACTATGCCTCAATTTCCATCTCCATTAAGTCTGAGCTACATGACCTTAACAAGGAGAGGAAGATACCCTGGCATAGGTGCTTTTCCTTAGAGCTCCCAGGGGGTTCCATTCTGTTGGGAACCAACCGTGAACAATGATTTGCTTAGAGTCCTCGTCTTTCTCTGTAATTCCGACTATATTATCACCCATGAGATTCTTTTCTTTTTTTTTAACTACTTGTGTTTTCTCTTGATGTTGTTATTATTTAGTTTGATGTTATCGTCGGTGTTGAAGGAAAGATAAACATCACACAGGCAATGGACAACATTATGGCAAACCCTGGAAAGGTCATGCACACCAGGCCGGTATACAGGAGTACACCGGGGTACATGCTACCCCAGCCTCCCCACCCCACCCCCACCAGTCCAGTTGAATCATTCTTTGAACTCCTGTAAAGTATTATTACCATCTGATGAGGTTTGGGCCCTGGCCGATTCACTTTCTAAGTTATGCTGACATGGCTTTCTGAGCAGACATATGACGAGCCTGTTCATGGGCTGGTTTTAAGCTTCCACCAACTGCCACCACCTACAATTCCTTTCCTCTCAGTGTCTGTTACTGCAGCTAGCTTTTACTGTTGCGTGAGAAAGGCAGAAAGATTTCTATAGACACACAAAGCTGTATATTCCATCCACCTCCTGGGGAAGATGTGCACTGGGTCGTGGGCCTGGGGGGGCCAGTGAAGCCAAGTCACATCCCTAGAAAGTGGCTCCCTTGCAAATACCAGCTTCATGACTGCTGCCTTTCAGATGGTGTGTCTCTAAACAAACATAAGAAAAAACAAAACCAACAACAACAACAAAAAAAAAACCCAACAAACACCGTGCAGAATATATTGGGGTCCTGAAAGTAATAGCAGAGAAAGGAACTAAAGAGACATTTAGCTTCTGGGTATCTTATTTTTATAACAAATGTCAGTCAGCTTGTGGTAGTGCCACAAATAGATGAAATTTAGGAATGCATACTGAAGTAACACCTCTATAAAGAATATCTACACCGAGTTCAGTTTGTGACTGAGTTCTAAATGCAGGGACTCTTGGGACTCCCTGACCTATAAGAAGAAAGGTCAGTGCTACAAGGTCGTAGGTGTATGGTTCACTGTTAGTTTGTTCTGGTATGTTTACATCAGCTCTCGCCATGACAGATAATTTCTGATGACAAACTGAAATAGTTGTGTAAAGGGATCTCTGATGTTTTGTTTTATTTATGATCTATCCCAGCTGTAGGCATTCAGATGAAACTCGAATTCTTCCAGAGGAAGTTCTGGACTGCCAGCAGACAGGTAAGTGCTCCTCGGCATACCACAGCATTAGCTGCGCTGTTGGTGCACAAGTGTCTCTGTATGGGGAGCTGGGTCTGACAGCGCCAGATTTCTGGTGAACGTTGGTGAAATGGATTGCCAGCTCCTCAGAGTACCATTCATTTCCAGTACAGATCAGGCTGCTGGCATGTTAGATGCCACCGGGTGGGCAGACCAGGAGATTTGCTCCCAGAGACCATTGGGATGAGGCAAGGAGGAGAGTGGCTTTATACAAAGACTTTCTCTCTTAATATGGAGGTCTTTTGTTATTCCAGGGCAGGTTTATTCTAATCACATGTGATGTCCAGCTTGTAATTTGTGCTTCTCTTTATCACACTGTAGTAGGCCATCATATGACCTGCTTTGTTGAATCAAGCATCTGCCTTTCTGGCCCAAAGACTTCAAGGGGTGATTGCCCCTTGGGAAATCTTCCAAGGGCATTCTTCCCCTTTGCTGTGTTGTTTGAACTAAGATGTCCCAGGGGCGTCTGCCCAGTATTCAACAGAAATGGAGAAATGGCAGCCACTAAGTTGCTTCTAGCTGCCCAGTTATAAATGCTAGAAGTATATTTCCAGTGAAAATGGAATCAGCACACAAAAAGCAAGCCAGCAATTCCATATTTAATGTGCAATATTCACAATATGGAATCGACCTAGAGACCCACCAAAGGATGGATGCATAAGGAGCTTATAATTTCTTAAATTATTATATGATAGGAAACTACAAACTAAGAACATAAACAAGAGTTTCCTTTTAAAGTCATTGAGAAATAGTTTTAAATTAAATAATTACATGATTATATCTTTTGTTACCAAAAGATCTGAGATATTTAGGAGATATCATCAGTGTTGAATGACAACATAATTTAGAGGTGTGGAAAAGAGCCAGCCCTCCCCACATTGTGTCTTTGATACTATGATTGTGAATTGTGCGCACTCCAGAGAGTACAGCCAAGTCTCATCTAGAAACATTCTCTTAGGATGAAACCTGGTACTTACATCACAGGCCATGTCCTCCATAGCTAGGCAGCAGCCGCATCAGCTNGATGACCCAGTAATATGGCTCCTTGCTTTCTTCCCCCACAGTGTGCCTCCCTGGATGGCAGATGCTCCATAAGCTGCGATGATGAGGTAAGGTGGCCTCCTGGCCATGGTCCTAGCCAAAGGGGAGTGTTAAACGGTGCATTCTGACAGAAGGAATGCTGTGGTGAATAGAGCCAGGTCTGACACATCACTCTGGGCCAGCCTCCAGATACACACACACACACACNGATGACCCAGTAATATGGCTCCTTGCTTTCTTCCCCCACAGTGTGCCTCCCTGGATGGCAGATGCTCCATAAGCTGCGATGATGAGGTAAGGTGGCCTCCTGGCCATGGTCCTAGCCAAAGGGGAGTGTTAAACGGTGCATTCTGACAGAAGGAATGCTGTGGTGAATAGAGCCAGGTCTGACACATCACTCTGGGCCAGCCTCCAGATACACACACACACACACACACACACACACAGAGAGAGAGAGAGAAGAAGAGAGAAGGAGGACATTTGTTTCATCCCCCATTCCCAATTAAATTAAACATAGATTGGTTCTGAGAGCCAGAGAAATATGTTTTACATATTTCCTGAACTGTGGTATTGGAATGCTGGTATTCTATTTACAGGAAGTAATATACGTTACTCCCACTTAAAGATGGCATGAGAGCCTATAGTTTTGTCTCCATGCCTCATTTTCTTCCCACCATCAGAACATTATGTGAACTAGGTAGAGCTATTGGCTCTTTTTACAGGTAAGAAATCAAAGATGAAGCAGGCCAAGGTGGCGTATGGCTGTAATCCCAGAACCCATCCAGGAGGTGGTGGCAGGAGGGGCATACTAAGTTCAATGACAACCTGGTGTAGTAAGAAGGCCACTTGTTTGTTCCCTGCTGCTTAGCCCCAAACTAATCACACAGAAACTCTATTATTTAAATCACTGCTTGGCCCCTTAGCTCTAGCTTCTTATTGGCTAACTCTTACATATTAATTCAACCCATTTTTATTAATCTATATCTTGCCATATGGCTGTGGCTTACCGGCTAAAGTTTAGTTGTCTGTCTCTGGTGGGGCTACATCCGAAGAGAGACTGAGACGGAGGAAAGAGGCAGAATTCAGTTTAGTTTTCCCCATCCCTACCTAGCTCAGTTCCCCTATAGCTCTGCTATAGGCCCAAAGCAGTTCCTTTATTAACCAATGATATTCACAGCATACAGAGGGGAAACCCACATCAGCCTGATCTGCAGAGAAAGTTTCTGGCCAGCCGGGACTGTGTCATGAGACCGTGGCAGAAAGAAAGGGTTTGGCCATGGGATTAAAGGAGTGGAAGGAAAGAAAATGAGCAGAAAGCCAATGAGATAAATGAGTGGTTTGGTTCATTTTGTGTAATTAGTGAGCTGTAAATCTAGAGCTGAAAACTCTGGGCTCACAGTTTTTCACTCAACCATGCCATTGCTACCTAAGATTATTCCATCTTTCTCCCTTCCCCCTCCTTCCTTTGGAGGTAGGAATTTGAATCAGTTGGGTCAGCAATGGAAGAAATTAATGTGTCACCATCTTAAACCTGCCCATTGGACTGAATCACAGTGGCCTTTCTGCTTCTACTTGGGTTGCCTCTCCTTCTCTCTGCTTCAGCTAAACATCAGTCAATCCATCAACTCAACTTTATAATCAGATATTTACAGGTCCTTCTTGTTACCCCAAGGATCTCAGGAATGTTTACCAAACATAATTTCAACCCTGAAAATATAGGCTAGGAGTAGAGTTTTAAAAGGTAGGCAAATGGAAAACAAGAGCATCATTATAAAAGAGAGTACAGGAATGAGTTAGAACAACAACAGCAAAAGGTTTGATTTCCAGTGGTCTAGTGGCCAACTTAAAAGAAAAACTGTTACCATAACACTGTCCTTGTATGAGCCACCGTATCTGCAGAGCGAAAGCCAGTCTGCCATGTTCTCAGCAGAAGCCCGACTTTTTCTGACCATCAGATCAAAACTGATTTTCCCCGAGGAATGATCAACACCCTTTTCAGTAAGCTTGGGGATAACTTTCACATGGTACGCATGGGGGCTCAGAGTTACCCTCTGGCTTTAAAACACCTCACCATGTTAGGACCAGCTGTTGGGTTGTACTCCACCCCCTGCCTCCCTGGAGTGCTTGGATGGCACTAAAGGGTGTGTCGCAGACTACAGGGGGATTGCTGCAAATCCAAGCTGCAGTAAGAGAAAGGAGAACAGTTGGTTCACTAGCTGGATGGAAGGATGGATGCTAGTTTGGAAACTTGGTCAGATGAAAGGGTGTTCTGCTGCACGTTGGCAGAATTGTTTAAACAGGCTATGAACACAAGAGGTGGTATTTTTTCTTTACAGCTCACACCGTCTAGGTGTATTTCCCACATAAAGCCAAGTGAAGGCAGAGCTCCACCTGAGCGTGGCTGGTTGCCTCCTGACTGCTAGTGTGGGTGGTAGGTGGTATAGCGTGGTGTTTAAAGCTGCAAGCCATGGAGTTAAACTGTCACGATTCTAACTAGGGTTTGGAAAGTATGTAGCAATGTGACCTTGACCAATTTTCCAAGCATTTCTTTGCCCCTGCTTCTTCAACCAGATGGTGGGTGTAGAAATATCCAGAGCTGCAGTGAAGAATGCGTGGGAAGGTAGGAAAGACTCTGCCATATCTCCTAGAAAAGGCACACACTCACTGCTGCTAGCCGTCAACCAGAAAAGTGCCCCAAACTCTTCATCCCGTAGAGTGGTGCCTCACCTGGGCCTGCAGTCCCAGGTGACAATGGCACACACACTGAGGCACAACGTACACAGGCTACAATGCCCTCATTAGTACCGTACTCATTCTCTCATGCCTACGAGAGATACCCATGTCCTGAAGGGTCACATACTTTGTAAAGTAAGCCTTAAATTGCGCCCCCAACCCGTGTTAGGTATATTGGGTCTGATGTTCATGGCCCGCTCTACACTTTAAGCTTTTCTTTCACTTTGCTTTTGGCTATTAAGTTTTGGCTCTAGGCAACCAATTCACATCACTTTATATATGGGAAACCTAGCCCTGACTTCCCAGTTCAACCTAGTGCCATGTAATGCTCTTTTTTGACTTTTAATTTGACCAATGGGAGCTATCTTATGTCCTTTCTCTTCCCCAGTTGGCCTTAAATCATCAAATCCCACATTAAAATTAACTTCAAGGCTCATTCTGAAGCCATGATTCTTTCGGGGCCACCACACTGAGAATGGTCCACTCTCTTAGACTGTTCAGTCACACAGTGACTAAGGGACCCTGTATCTTCTTTGTCTCCCCATCAGCACGCTCTGGGCCCCAGCAAGTGTGTGCTGTCAGGGTGGCTGGGGTCTGTGAACAGACATATTTCTACCTTGTAGGAGGACATCTTTAGGTTGCTAGGAAGTGCTGTAAGCATGTGGTTGGCAGGACCCAGTCATGGGAATGAGAAAGAGTACTAAGGAGCTCCAGTTCACAGAGAATGAATGCCCACTTCAGAGCCTTTGAAAGAACTCTTCAGGCATGCACACATTCCCTCATGAGATGTTGACTAGGTCCTTCTTGGGAGGAAGTACCTGGCTGACCTCAAAGGGCAGAGTAGGAAGACTACTTCCATGGTGCTTCCTGGGTAGGAGAAGAGATACACATACGATTTTTACCAACCAAGACATATGCTGTCAAGAGCTTGACACAGCAGTCGGAGTGACATTCAAATCAATAGAAGATGGAGAAAGGAAGGACATTTGGAAATGATGCCCAATGCATGAGAAAGGATGTACAGGCAGATAGTACTCCTGTGAGGGTACCATGCTTACAAAGGCATGGTTGACACTGAGGACAGAAAGGCCATGCTTACCTCCTGTTTCTATACCCAGCAGTACAGCGACTTTTTGCCCACTCACCTGTCCATCATCCCCATCACTTATGGACAACACCAGTACTCTGCAGAGGCAGAGGAGGGTTAATGGCTGTGCTGTGAGAAGTCAAAATCTTCATGATCAATGTAGCTCTATGCTTCTTCCCAAGAGACAAAGATTGGTGCGGGCTATGAATCACTGAGACTTTCTGAGTATTGGTAGGTATATATGAAAGATGCCTTGAATGAACACAGAGCTGAACAGGGCTACAGCCAAGCAATTGGATCCCTCCATATCTGGAAACAACCAAGATGTTGAGTTTGTAGGTCAGAGGATCATTCAATAGCTAGTATGAGAAGGGTCATAGATTAATCCTATTAGACATGAATTTTGGGGGTTACCCCTTTGCAAGTGATGATTTTTAAATGATTGTTTCTCCCTCTCTTTCTGTCTCTGTATGTCTGTCTATCCTCTCTCTCTCTCTCTCTCTCTCTCTCTCTCTCTCTCTCTCTCTC
>LOEQ01002230.1:43807-54962 GCA_001685075.1 Bramus lutescens | reverse complement strand
CACACACACACACACACACACACACACACAATCAAAATTGCAATGCTACACAGTGCTGAATTCTTAAGTGAATTCCACCAGTCAAAACAAACAGATACATCTTCCAAAACAAACAGCACAAAGCCCCACCCCAACCCCGGGACCTCCTAATAGGAACTGCGCCAGGCTTCTCTTTCTGATAAACTGTAACACTGTGGCATGTGGATGCTCAGAAAAGGAGGAATGGTAGGTAACCAGTCTTCACTGGTGTGTGGATATTACACATTCTGTAATTGAAGGTCTTGTGTAGTCATCAGCCAAGGTACTTAGCCTTCCTTCACATGGGCATCCTGTCCCACATGGGCCTTCTCTCTCCCCCACGGAATTGCAGTAGCTGCCTTTCCACTTCCTAGAACCCCCAGGTATTGTTCAAAGTCACACCGATAGCAAAGGTGAGAGCCTCTGCTTCCAAAGCTGGTATCTCAGCCAGGCTTGCTAGTGCCTTCCAGAGAGCACTGAAATTGGCGCTATGCCTTCGCACTCCTCATCAGCCTTTCCTTCCAACCTGCAGCTTCTGAGTTCCCACACCAGGATTCTCTGGTGTATATGCTGGGTGTGTGCCTCAGTCAACTTGAATCAAATTCTCGGAGCAATACTGAATCAGCAAATCATTGCAGAAAGGTTAAAACAAACAAACCAGCAAAGCCTTCTTTTTGTCTCTCACTCTCCTTTTTTCTGACTCCCCATTTGAAGACCAGCCTCATCCTGCCAGGTCCAACATGCCTGGGGAGAACATATTACCCCGTGTCTCAGAACCTGAAGCTCTGGATCTTCCCAAGCCTTCGTCCTATTAGTAGACCCTTGGGGACACAGTGACTTGCAGATAGATCCCAAGATACCAGGGTTCATTTAGGGGGAGTGGCATGAAGAGGTTACTCTAGGGAAATATTCCTAGCTCTTTTTGCTGGAAAGACAATTGAACCATATTTACCATAAAGCAACTGATCAGACCTGATGGTGGATAATTTCATCCCAGCCATTTCCCAGACCTAGCACTGGATGCTCTCCTTCCAAGTATGGACTCCAGGCTATGGTATCCATTGGCCATAATTTAACTCACAGCTGTTTAGAGAGGTTTTCTAGGGGGTCATATGGTCACTAAAATTGCCTTTCAGCATTTACAGGTAGAAAGAATAGCACTCAAAACACGATAACACCTTCCAGATCCAATGACCTAGGTCTCCATCAACGAGCAATGCCACTGAGCAACTCAGCATTCTGCTTCTGGTCTGTGACTTCCTTGGTGATTCATCAACCCCTCTGTTGGCAGTACTTGCTTCTTGCTGAATGAGGTGGCCAGACATTTCTATACTTGGCAGAACTTTGTAATTCAAACTTGACCATGAACCAATCCAACAAGGCATGTCCTCTGCTGCCAGCTCCTATCCTGGTGTCTTCACAGAACTGGGAAAGGGTGCACCTAAAAATGGTAACAAGATATGTGGGCCAAGAAGGAAACATTCATGTCCTCCTGGAGCCCTTGTTCTCAGTACAGAGGAAACGGATGTGCCCAGCAGTACACGCCAGCTGGAGTGTAGCAAGCAGTATGTGATGTCTTCTGGAGACCTGGCAGCTGGGACCTCTTGGTTCTCCTTTCTGTCCCTATCTGGTAGGATGTAGATAGACTAAATCTGACCTTGGTCAGAGCATCAGCTAGTGCTTTTGAGAATTCTAGCCTGTCTTTGGCTTTTTTGTGTTAAGCAGGATGATTAAGCAGTACCCGAGGCCCTAACTATGTCTTCTCAAAGTGGGACAAGCCAGCCAGTAGTAGGAAGCCAAAGTCTGAGGTCACAGAGCCCTGGGTTCACATCCCACGTGCTCATTTGTGTGACTCTGAGCCTTAGCTTTCTTCTCTGTCCAAGAGGACCTTTCCTTTCCTGGTCATCATCTAAATGTCATCTTAAATGAGGAGAGCTGCCTTTCCTCTTCTTTCTCTTCTTCCCCTGCCACTTCTGCAGTTTTCCTCCTTGTCTTTACGAGCATAATTTGTGTGTGTGTGTGTGTGTGTGTGTGTATGTGTGTGTGTGTGTCGTAATCTCTTCACCAAGGCTTGCCATTCCTCACTTTGTGACTTGTTCATTTTTGTAAAATAAAAAATTTAGTGGACAGGCAGTGGGGGGCACATACCTGTAATCCCAGCACTCAGGAGGCAGAAGCAGGTGGATCTCTGCGAGTTCGGAGCCAGCCTGGTGTACAGAATGAGTTCCAGGACAGTCAAAGCTATACAGGGAAACCATGTTTCAAAAAATCAAAAGGGGAAAAAAATTGAAGTGTAGATAGCTGGGGAAATGACACGGTGGGTAAGAAAACTTGCTGTGCAATTATGAAGATCTGAGTTCAAATCCCAGCACCCATGCGCGAATCAATCCCACACCAGTTTGGATTCACAGGGGTATTTATTTTAGGAGAAAACTTACAGAACACCGACAGTCAGGAAAGGAGTCTAGTCGCTGGAGCAAGAGCCGGAAACAAGAGAGCTAGCAGAGGACAGCCGCTCTTTTTAAAAGAGAAATAGACCACGCCCTAGTGGGCTGGTATTTCAGCGGCTATTGGCTGAAGGAGGAAGGTGCTTCCGCAGCACCTGGGTCATGATAGAGACAGACTGGAGCTTCCTAGCCCACCAGCCTAGACAGCACAGTGAGCTGCTGATTCTGTGAGACCTGTCTCAAGGCAATAAGGCAGAGAGTAGTGCCGTCCGCTGGCTTCATTACACATGCACATGCCCCATACAAATATGCCACATACCACAGGCACTAAGAAGCAGCTCTCACCTCAAATGTAGAACTCTCACTGTTTTTTCTGCCTCAGAAGAGAGTAGGGCTTTGGAACATGTCACATGCCTAAGATGCTAGTGTCCCCGTGTCACGCCTCTTCCCAGCCAACACTGGCCACTGTGAGGACAACAGAAAGCCAGGTTGGCAAGAGCAGATGTGTTGATCTGACAACAGGTTTTAGTGAGGACTTGTTCTGAGGAAGAATTATGGAAGTGTGTTTATTTTTAAAAATTGGGTATAACTGCAACTCTATTTTCCAAAGAAACAAAGTAGGGAATAGGCCAATGTGGTAACAGGGTCTCTGTTGGTCCCATTCTTTGGAAAGCAGTGTCTTTGGAAGCATTTCCATGCCTCCTCTCCAGTGATAGTTTTCTTTCTGACTCATCATGGATTCCACAGCCAGGCAGAGACTATGGGAGCGTCAAACTGTCTGTGAACCTGGGGGGAGATGCCTGATGGGTAAACGAATATGAAATTCACTTCTGGAATCAGTATACATTACCTAACTGAATGGCACAGGCTAAGTGCTTTGGGGATGTGTGCGTCTGCAAAATGAGCATCATGATGTTGGGATCAGTCAGGACGTCGACCCATGTTAGCAGAGCTCACAGCCAATAATCCCAGCGCGGGCGTTCAGAATAACATTCTACAACACTGGGCATGCGAAAAGCACAGACAATAGCCACAGTGTGCACAGAGCATTTAACTATAACTCAGGTGATCTGCAAACAAATTTCAGCTACATTTAATAATAAACCTACATAAAGCTTGTTGCTACCGTCTCAGAAGTACAGCTTCAGGAGACTGCTTCCTTTATGATGTCTGCTGAGCAGGCCTAGAGTGATTATGATCCTCGGCAAGATGCCAAGAGCTTCTGCCGACAGAAGAGCTTCTGCCAACATCAAGAGTCTGAAGAGGCAGGAAGCCTCCATCTGACCTCTTGCAGAAAGCCAAGCTCTGCCATTCATCTAAACATCTAACCCTGCTTTAATCTCAGAATTTTGGAGGCAGAGACAGGTAGATCTCTGTGAGTTTGAGGCCAGCCTGATCTGCAAAGCAAGTTCCAGTACATCCAGGGCTACGCAAAGAAATTCTGTCTTGAAAAAAAAAAAAACAAAACAAAACAGAAACAAACTATACAAAACAGAGCTCTCACTGTGCTTTCGTGTCCTGTGCAAATGCCAGGACTGAGCAACCCAGAGAAGTATAAACCAGGTCACTCTGATTTCTTCACTGCTGTCCTTTCATGTCTGACAAAATCGACCCAGTGCCTAGGCCAATGTCCCAGCACATACCAGTCTTGGTGGTGGCCTGGAGCTAAGTGGAATTTAGCTCAGGGTAAAGATACGTTACAAATTAAATTTTGCTATCGGTGTGTAAAGCTGCAATAAATAGAAACTGAGTTGCATCAAGGATGGAATTAAGCCTTAAGTTTGAACTCCACAGCACTGTAATTAAATCTTTGCCTGTAGCAAGCCATTCAGGGGAGATTAAAGGAGCGTGGGGGAAGTAGGGGTTTGTTTGCCTTACCTTGCTCCCCACAATTTATAAGTCTGAGCTACCAAAAGCTAGCGACCCTGCCCCCTCATCCAGATCCCAATTAAAAACACAGTTTGAAAACTTTTAGGAGGCCTGAGGGGCCCCTTTTACAGAAGGCTGCCCCTTCCCCCATGCCTCAGTCCATGAACAAATTAAAAAGTATTACCTGGTCCCCTGATGGTCCCCAAGCTGACACGGTGTTTTCATTAATACATCATTAGAGTAACGACATTGGGCTGGCATTTGGATTTCCAAATGGCCGGCACTGCCGCCGCTACAAATAAAGGCCTAAGGGTCTCTGAACACTTCCTTCCCAGGAAATAGTCAGGTCTTCTAGAGGAACACAGAAGACAAACTTCATGGTTTTCTGTGGGTATCCGCTGTATCCCAAACCTAGCCTTCTGAGGTCGTTTCTCTTAGTTTGTTTCATTGTCTCAACTTCCTTAGTTTTGCAGAGTCAACCCTGGGGTTACTTTAACCATGACCTTAACTCCCAGAGCCAGCAAGTATTTTAAATTCCCTGAATTCAACTCCCCTCCTCCCTCACAAAAGGGGGGGGTCGTTTCTCCGAGTCTGGAAATACGTCATTTTGTTTAAAAGCCCATCTGAGGCCTGAAGGTGAAATGTGCTTTCTGATTTTCTAGACTGTGAACTGTTACCTCATAGACAATAATGGATTCATTCTGGTGTCTGAAGACTACACGCAGGTGAGTGAGGAAGCTCTCCCCAGTTCCATGAAAGTGGACCAGATGGCTCTTGGGCCAGGGTGGGGACAAACTATGGAGTTAAGATGGGAGATGATGGTCTATATGTAAGAGGCAATAACAGATCATAAACCTCTTTTCTCTCTGTCACAGCCTACTTGCTCAGGCACTCTCAGAGTGTACTTTTACCTCCTGGTGTGGAGCTGGTGGGGAGGCAGAGCCCAGCTCTGCTCCAGTACTCATAAATGCTAAACTTACTGAGTTCTCTGCCTCAGAGTTGTCTAAGCTACAAAAGAAATTTTGCCGGGGGCTGGGTGACAGCCCAGTGGGTAGAACACTTGCTTGAGTTCAAATCCCCAGAATCCATGTAAAACTGGGTGCCAATGCGTGCATCTGAAGTCAAAGTGATCCTTTGGGAGGATGGGTAGCAGAGACAGGAAAGTCCTGGAAGTTTAGACATGTGACCAACAAAGAATGACAGTTTGGATAAGGTAAAAGGCAGTCATCAATATCCAAGATTGTCCTCCATTTTCAATACCTATGCTGTGGTACGTGCAGGCACCCATATTATGTATGGATAGATAGATAGATGGATGGATGGATGGATGGATGGATGGATGGATGGATGGATGGATGGATGGATGGATGGATGGATGGATGGATGGATAGATAGATAGATGATAGAGATAGAAATATATACTTATAAACATGTGCATACATGTGTTTATAAACACATATTCATACAGTACTCACACTTGAGCATGTATTTACACACATACAGAGGCATTCACACACAATGTAGACTTTTAAGAAAAATTTTTGCCTGAAGAGTAGAGGTGCTTTTGAGAGTTGAGACAGCTTTGAGGTGAAGGTTTTCTTCCTTCTAATATTTAACCTTCATGCACACCCCCATATACACATGAACTTTCTTTAAAATCGTCTGAAATGCTTTCAGGAGTGAACTTATGTGATAGGTCCATTTGCGCTCAATGAATTAGTTCATTGCTTTTCAACATGGCTCTGTAGATCTGAGCGCTCTGTTCATTCAGAAACAGTGACTTTGGAAAATGGGGAAATGGATTCCCTTTCTGCCCTTCTCTTTGAGTGTTTAAATGTACGCTAGATTCCTAATGCTACAGTCTCAGTGGTGAGTATCAGGGGCCATTGGACCATTAGTGGACACGAGGAAGGAAAAATGAGCCTGTGAAGCAAGGCCTGTGTCTGAGACAATTGGAATGTGTCTGTCAGCCTACAGTAGTAACATACCGGTTTGACTCAGAGGAACATGGGGATAGTGACGAACCTATGGGGCAAGAACGCAGAGTCCTTGCTTGAGAGGAGTTCTGACCTTATCCCAAGCCACCCACACAGGACTGAGCTAAAATTTGGTTATGGATTTGGGAGGGATGGAATGTCTTCTTCCCACAGTAAACCCTGGCCTGGACAGAAACCTTCTCAGAAAGCTATGGCTCCTGCAGGAAACTGGCCCTCCCTGGAAGANNNGGCCACCAGCCTGCTCAGTTCAGGCTTGTTTGATGTTGTCTGGCTTCCTGCACCCCAATTAGGATAATTCTTCTCCATCTGACAACCAGTTCCACCGACACTGGTGTATTTACACACACAAAATAAAATGCCCTTCTTGCTCACAGTGGGGGCACATACCCACAGAACATGTGAGCATTTCCAAAGTCTCTTGAGTGGAAAAGGAAGTGCTTGATATTCATTAAGAGAAATGTTTCCTTCCTCCTCCTTTCCTTCCTGAGTATTTGTACTGAAGTTTGGACACACACACACACACACACACACACCTTGCTGCCTATAAACCCCAGAAGGTCTGATGAAGGTCACTAAGCTAAATGCAATGGAATTGTGGTTTGATTAACACCTTGTCCAAGGAACAAATGTGATTCCACTCTTGCTGCATTGCTGCCTCCTTCCCCTCACAAGCTATATACCCAGAATAGAGATGGGGGTTCTCAACTGTCCTACCCCGGCTCATTTCTGGATGCTGGCAGAAGAAAGGCTGCAAGCCTTTGTGCTCTATAGGGCTTATGCCCTCACCTGTGGGACACTTCTCTCTTAGTGATTCCAGAAGGCAGGAGAGTATGCAGGGGGATGTAAACCATTCATTCTATCATGCAAAGTTGGTAAATCTCATCACAGCAAAAATTAGACATGCCACAGCTTTAGCTTAGCAATGGCCTGAAGACAGCCCCCAGGTATAGGGCTAGGCCTTTAGAGGTACGGTTAGATGTACTGTCCCCTCAGGAGCCAGGCTGTCTTATTCCTAGAAACTAGATTAACAACCTACAGGCAAAATGAGAACATTCTTCAGAAAATGATTTTGAGAAGGGATGGATTGTGAAAACTTTATAGGTCTTAGGAAGGGGCCCCTTCTGTTTTCCTAAGCAGATCATCCTGGCATTATAAATCATTGTTTCTAGCACAGCTTAGGGAGCACTTTCAGGTGCTCCTCTTGTCTATAATGCAGTAGCATTTTAATCAGAAGAGTTTATGTCCAGATTAATACCTACCCTGCCCAAGGGTGGGGGAGCACGCTTTTCTGTACACACATGTGTTTTAATTTCTGCATTGAGCACATGTTATGTAACATCCCCCATGTATCATGGAGACTTCCCATCCGCTCACTGGTTTTGTTACCACACAGATACTCGGACTGTTACAGCCATTCCCATTTTTCTGCAACAGAAGTCCCAAAAGCCTACCTCTGATTTGTCAGTTCCTACACACATGGAACTAATGCACGCGTGCACGCACACACACACACACGTGTCAGTCTGCCTGCCTTTCTTCTCTGCTATGTGGGTATGCGCTATCTCTTCCTTTCCTCACATGTCTCCTTGTCTTCCTGCAGACTGGAGACTTTTTTGGTGAGGTGGAAGGAGCTGTGATGAACAAGTTGTTAGCCATGGGCTCCTTTAAAAGGTAAGGACTGGCTGGTGCTCTCAGTTTACCCTAGTCGAACAAAGGCCAGATAGAGTGGCGCAGGGTTGATCCTAGAGCCGACCCTGTTTGTTTTCATGGTTCAGAATTTTGCACTGAGATTTCATACTTTGCACGGGTGCTGGTCTTTCGGAAACAGCTCATCATAAGTTTTCCGTCTGTTCGGCATGAAGGTCATCGGAGGCCATGAATTGGGAGTCAGCATAGTCAGCTGGTTCCGTCACCAGTAAAGAGAGAAAAGTTCCTGCCTGAGCAGAAAGGTGGGGTGGATTTGTCTCACAAGCCAGGGCCACTCCCTAGAAGTTGAGGGTTCAGGAACGGAGGGTAATATTTTCGAGACTTCCTGATACAATCTTAGAAACTCAAGGAAAGTTTTCTCAACCTTCCCCTGACTAAGGGCCATTGAAGTGCCCTGGTGGAGACATGGATGTTACTGGATTTCATAGGGAATGAGTCCCATTAATTAGACTGTCACCCTGGGTAGAGGTTGGGTAAGGCAGCTTCCCCTTAGCCCCGTGAACCTCGAGGCTATACCAGCCATGTTTCTGGGGAGACCAAGGCTTTTGAGGAATGCCTCAGAGGGTATCAGGAACTCTCCTAGAAGTTGTTCCTGGCTTTGGCCTCCCAGACAGAACAAGGGCCTTTGAAGTCGAGTTTTCATGGATATATTTGAGGCTCTTAAGTATGTAATAGCAGGAAGTGCCGGGATGCTGCTGCAGCTCTCCTGCGAGATCCATGGCTCCTTCTTGAGTTCTCCTGTGGCTGAGTGGTAAGGAAGTGCTAGATCAGGAAACCAAACGTCAAAAAGAGCAACTGAGCCCGTGCTAAGAGCAGGGAATTGAAGGGTGAAGCAGCTTTTGAAACTCCGTGACTTATTTGCGCCAGAGAGGGTGTGGGAAGAAAAGGAAATACGCTCTACAGAGTGGCAGGAGGCCAGCATTTCTGCCCTCTCTGACGTGCAAGCTTAGGGCCTGACTGAAGGGGAGATGCGCTCATGTCTAACTCCAGCTCAGGGACTCAAGGCTGTTTGTCTTTGGCAGGAGTCCTTCTCACCTGGGTCTGGCTTTGAGCTAGTTTCCACCTTTCTGTGACTTTTGCAAGTTTCCTAAAGCAGCTCCTGGATGGTTAGCCATTGAGGTCCAGCGTTTCCTGCCTGCCTTTCTATCACTGTGTACATTTATTTGCATAAGGCCAACCTGGGTTTCAACTCTGGGGAGCAGGAGACACAAGATGAAGAATAATCACGCATGTGTTTCTCATTTAAAAGTATGTTTTTCAACTCCTTTAACAACTACCCCCCTCCTTTCTTGAATGCTTGTTTTAAATTGGTGGGAGAAAAAGAAAAGTTTTAATGGAATTTGAAGGGTTTGGTCTTCTCCTTGATGTGGGCTAAGTATGGTTGGCATGAATCTACAACTTGCTTTTATTGTCACACTAGCCGACATCTTTGAGAAAAAGGAAGGGCTACAAGCCTGGCTGAGTTAGAACAGCAACTGCTGCCCTCTAGATGCTGTGTGACATGCCCCATGTGCCTCTTCAGAGGGCCCCTCCCAGGGGCCAGCTGAACAATGAGGAGACAGGTTTTGGAATCACACAGACTAAGATCAAAGCCAGGTTCCAACATTTACTCGCTGTGTCAACTCACTTCGCCAAGCTGAGTTCTTGGTGTGGAACATGAAGACGATTAGTAATTCCTTCCAAGGGTGGCCAGCAGAGGTGGTGAGATAAACATGAAGTTCTCAACCCAGGCCTAGTGTCTACTAAGGGCTCAGTAGCTGCTAGCTGCTGCCGGGATAGCGGTCATTGACCTTGACTCTGCCATGGCTTTGCCGGCCGTGCCGCTCCGGTCGCTGTCCCCTTTCTGGCACCGAGCACCGTAGTGCTTGCAGCCAGATGCAGGAGCCCGGTTCTTCCTCACCCCTTCTTTTCTGAAGGAATAAGACTGACAGCTCTTCCATTCAGGAAAGCTGTGGATTTCAGAAACAGCGGAAGGGTGTAGCTTTCTGGGCCTCTGAGACAGAAACCCCCTGCTAAGCCAAATCATGCCCACAGAGAGGTGCACTTGCTTTGGAGGCATGGTCTGCGCTGGTAGGACCAAGGGCAGTGTACCCACCTCACTCTCTTTTCAGTACCTTGGATATTGTTGCCGGCACGAAGAGTCTCCTTTTGATTAGCCTCTATTATTTAAGGAGTATCATCTGTGAGAGACAAGGTCATCTCCAGCAGCGAGCTGGAAGACAAACACCTTGCAGCCCTCCACATGGGGTTAGTTCCTGATTGGACCTTGCAACTCTTCCATCTGGGCAGCAATGAGGACTAGAATTGTCTAGATTCAACTTCAACAAATGAAACAGCACCTAGGAAAGTGCAGAAGACCTCCCAGGGTGTCTGTGAGGGGTGTTCCAGAGATGTTATTGAGGGGCTGACCTAGCTGGTGGATTCGTCCATTGATTGTTTCCTAACAGGCATCATCATTAGCAGCTGCTAACAAGTAGGAGGATGAAGCAAGGTCACTGGGGGCATGTCTTTTGGAGTTCTATCTTGCCCTGGCCCCTTTCGGTGTTCCTTTACTTTGTTTCCTGGCTCTCCTTGTGCCAGCTGCTCTACTCCACCATGCCTTCCCCACCATAGTGGACTGAACTTTCTGAAGCCATGAACCACAATCAATCCTTCGTCCATTAAATTTCTGTTCCCAGTATTTTCCACCGCAATGTGAAAGTCTGATGATACACTTACCTGAAAGGTAGTGGGCCTTTGCTCTCACTGTCCGGCCTGCTCCCATGGTGGCCCAGTGGTCATTGTATATAGAATTGTGATCATAAGGAAATAACACTCATGTTGAGGTCTATGATTTCTTGGCCCTTTGATTCCTCTGAACAATTAAATTGCTCACAAGATGTGTAATACAGTTCCACAGCAGCCCGTGAGACCCTTGAAGGGCAAAACTCATTGCTATTGGTCACTTTAGTTGAGTCTTTGGCCTGAATCTGTCCCATCAGCTTCCCTATGGCCTAGGGGCCAAGAGCCAAGAACAGATGCATCAACAATATTGGAAAAAGGAAAGAAAAAGCAAAAGACCATCTTTGCTTTTCCCATATACCTGCCACAGCTTAGCTAGTTCGAACCTCTCTCTCT
>LOEQ01002230.1:1727-11993 GCA_001685075.1 Bramus lutescens | reverse complement strand
CGCTGCCGCCCAGTGCCTTGGAAGCTTCCCCATCTCTGAAGCAGCAGGCGAGTCCTCTCTACAAGGTCGGTCTGCTGATAGCAATCTGCAGTCACAGAGTAAGCCTATGCTCTTGTTTTTCATAAGTTACTATTTAAGGAATTCTGTTAAGTGCCACAAATGGCTGAGATGTATCATACCTCACACTCACTAAGTTAGAACCCTGAAAAACATTCTGGAGCAATATGAATATTCCTGTCTTTGGTCTAACACGGTTCTTGTCCCCCCACAAACAGAAACTACATGTCAGATTTTAATAGGCCATGCACATCTTTGCCATCAATAGACCACAGCTTTGTGCTTTAGGGAAGTGCATACCCCAACTTTGTGATGAAGAGCCTTACAGAGGAATGGCCTTTACATCCCCAGGTGCTGAGACTGCGAACTCTACAAGGTCACCTTTATGTCTTGGCAATCATGCATTCTGATGCATATGTCCATTGTACATAAAACGTAAGAAAATCTAAGGAGAGAAACTGCTAAGGAAAGCAGTATTTTCTTCTTACCAACTCAAAGCCAGAAAACCAAAGATGCAGTTTGGTTAAAATTACCGAATGGTCTTGAAACTGAGAAATGCTCACCTGGAACTGAGGCGCACATGGGTGATCATGGCATTCCCCTGTGGTCCAGAATCTAGGCTGGTGTTATGGAGAACACAGGTGGACTGCATGGACACAGTGAGGCTCACTCTATTTATAGTGTTATGGCTGCTTGATTTCAGATCTTGAAGCCTTGCTGAGCAGGAGGAGGAAGGAGGTAAGGTGGATCACATGAGACTGGGAGTTGATGAAGGCCTTTCCAAGTTTGCTAGCATAAGGGAGAGGCTGTAGGCGTTGGGCCTTGTCTTTTCGGCATTTCATTAAGAACACCACCTACCGCTCTGTAGTATGTAGTTGTGTACTACAGAGGCAAAGCAGTCAACACTCAGGAGTATAAACGAAAGGGATTTGTGCTCTTTCTGCATTCTTTTGAGTAAGCTTTTGATTGAAGGATGGTGCATTAAGAAATATGTACAAATACTGAAATTTCAGGTTGATTTGTTTTTTTTGACGCATGAACCCATCCATACAGCCAATGTTGAGGCTAAGACTTCAGAGAGCATCACCAGCTCCCCAGTAGCACCCCTAGTGTGTCCCCTGCTTGGCATAATCTCCACTTGCCATTGGATCAGCACTGTCTGGATTTCTATCTTTATCGATTGCTTTTGAACCTATATCCTACGAGATGATGGTGGAACTAGTCCTGAAGTTTGTTCCTAATGAATTGGCTCTAAAAGAAAATGAACTGTAGGAGAAAACTAAACCTAGCCCATGAATTTAGTAATTATTGTTTGGCTGTCCATTACATCTTCCACACTGGACTATTCATGAGGTAACAATGACGACGGGAGCATCCTTGGCTCCTGTTCTTGTGGCCTTTGTAGTCACCAGATTGTCTGGGTGCCAAGTGGTGAGAGAGAAAGAGCACCCAGCATCATAAGAGTGGGAAGAAGGTGGAGAGGAAGTCGCTGCCTACTAAAAGATCAGGTGGTGTGTGTGTGGGGGGGGTGGCAGGTGCTCAGCTCCAGGCAGAGGGAAGAACATGGCAGATGGAAGGGGTAGTAGAAAGTGTTCATCCAAGTTCAACTCCAGTGAAACTGTAGAGAACTGGGAGTGAGGAGAAACGAGAGAAGCAACAAGTATCAAGGGCATCGCTGCATTGTCCTTCAGATCTTCTCAAAGGAAACTCAGACTTGAGATGCTTCCCTGATACCAGAATTGAACAGAAGAAAGGTTTGAGGGAAGAGAAGGGAGTGACCAGGTTCTCGGTGATGGCTGAGACAGCAGAGACCACAGCGATGAAAGCGGGCTCTTGAAACAGAATCCACCATTCAGAAGGCTGTTTGTCAGTCCCCTTCCCCATAACACACATATATACACATACACAATATACACACATACACACAAACATATACACACCAATAAAACATAAAAGTTCATGTGCTTTTTCTCCTGTGTGTGTGTGTGTGTGTGTAGCACTGCATCACATGTGTGTGCATACATGTGTGTCTCCATCAGTGTATGAGGGCAGAGGTTAGCATGTCTTTCTCACAGGCTCCCCTGCCCTAGTGTTTGAGTTTGGAAGGTCCCTGGCTGAATCAGGAACTCACTAATAGGCTAGACTGGCTGTCCAAGGGAGCTTCATGTCTATGCGTCTCAACCAACCCTTCTACTGGAGTTACAAGTAGACAGTCACACTCAGCTATTAAGAAAAAAGCATAGATTCTCATGCGTCTGTGGTGGGCACTCTCTTGACTGAGCCATCATCTCCTCAGTGACCCACCCTTCTTTTTATGGCTAGAATTCAACAAATTTCCAAGCAGCTAGTTGAATGAAAAATCAATTCCTGGCTGTTATTTCTAACCCTTAAATCATGAAGCTTTGTAGTGGAACAGTGCTTCTGCATCACATTGTCACACTCAGAGGTGGGGGAGGGGTGTTTTGAGCAATGTTTCTCAACCTGTGGGTTATGATCCCTTCCGTAAGCCTCTGTCTCCGAAAATATTTGCCTTACTATTCACGACAGTAGCAAAATTGTAGTTATGAAGTGGAAACGAAATAGTCTTTTGGTTGGGGGTCACCACAACCTGAGGGACTATATTAAAAGGTCGCAGTGCAGCGCTAGGAAGGTTGAGAACCACTGGTGTTGAGGACCTGAGCTCTTTTATTCCGTACATCGACCCCTTTCTGTCTTTTCTAGCCCCATTCTATAAAATGCAGTTTATTAGAACATGTACATTATCTTCATGGAAATATTTATAAAGATGTTATTTATTCCTCCATGTTGCAGGATGTGAAGGAGGAACGTCACGTCGCTTAATTTTGTCACCTACCCTTTCTTCATGGCCCACAGATCGCTCAGTGCAGCGGCAATAGGAAGCTGGTCTCTGTCTGTCATTAGCAGAGAAGGCTGTCAACTTTTTGTCTGAAATGGAATGTTTTTCAGATAAAGTTATCAAGGAAAATTACTAAATTTCGATCAGCTTTACAGGTAACTTCAGGTCAGGAGTAATCCCATTCAAAAATAACACAACTGTAGCATTTGGCCAGCAGCGAGCTGGAAACTGAGTTTGGTTAAAATTATAGTACTTCAGAAATTACGCACCAAGATCTTTTTCAAAGAAAAAACATCTCGCCTTCCGCAGTGGAACATAGAAAACTGTGTCCATCACCAACTGGTCTCAAGGCAGCGGTTACTTCCCTCCACAAGCAATGGCCACATATGGCCATCGAGCCACAGTCCCCAAGAACCCTGCTCCTCCCGTGGGAACAGGCAGAAGCCACCATTTGCTTCTGGTGTGTCCTTAACAATCCCTCATCCTTTAAAAGAGATCAGATGACCTTGGGCTTGAGATATGTGCTAGAACTGAGACCGCCCTGTCAGCTGGCTATAGCCATATAGTGCAAGTTTGGTTTTCATCCTCATGGGGCAGGGAATAGTTCTTCTGACTCCATTTCTGTGTCCATGTTTTAGCATCACAAGATCTTCTTATGTGGAAAATCTATCCAGGGATGACTCATTTTCTCTAAATAGAAACCTTCAAATCGGCAACTCCAAAAGTGGACATTTATCTGTCTTTAACACAGGCCGATATATTATATATTATAACCAGAGAACAGTATGCGATATTTTAAAAAGGAGTCATAAAAGTATAGGGTTTATTAAGAATGCAGGAGCCTAAAAGAAAATATGAATTTACATAAGAATGTCATTAGGGTTGGTGGTTTGGATGCTGCAACCAATAATTTTCGTCATTCAATATCCCAGTGATTATTAAATTAATCTGCTACTCAAACAGCAATCGAAAACAACTCAGCCCATATTTTCTGGGCATTTGTGACTGTCAACAAGTTTACAAAAGTCACTGTCTAAGAGGAGTGTGAAGTTTTATGATTTTTCCAGGACGTTTCTTTACCTCTTGATAACCTCACCCCCTTGGGTAAGGAAGTGAGCCAATCCACAGGGTTTTCCTTGGAAGAAGAATCAGTTGTAAAGTGCAATACCTGGAGGCTGCTGAAAGTAATTAATCAAAAATAGAACTTTAAGTACGTGTCAGGGTTTGAAGGCGAGCGCCTCCAATGCCTTGTTATATTTCAACACTGGTAAGCTACCAATTCCTAAGGTAAAGTGGGTTTCTTTCTTCTTGTGTTTTAGCATGTGATTTTCCTTCTGGTAACATCACTCATCACTTTTCATAAAAATTCCGCTGCCATCAGTTTCACTCCAGGATGTGTGCACAGATTTGCTCATCTTCCTGCGAGCGCCCAGAGCCTTGGCTCCAGTCTCTTCTCTCACCACTCCGCACACGCCTTGCACTTATCCCCTAAACTGAAGGAAAGTAATTGCTCTCGAAGCTGTGTTGACATGCTCCGTGGGCTACAGTTCAGAAGACCGTAGTTCAGAGATGCTATGTTCTTAGAGAGGACTCCAATTTCCTGTTGAGGTCTCACACTGGGTGGGCAATTTACCCGGTGTGCTCAGGCTCCCGCGGCAGAGCTGCAGGTGTTCCTTCCCTGGCTGTCTTCTGCGAACCACCTGTGGACATGTTGCAAAATGTGAGTGGAACTCTTTGCTGGCATCAGTTCTGAGAGGGTGAGCATCAGAAGCCGGGCCACCACACCTAGCAGCACATAGACCTGAACCAGTTGTTTAAACGCTCTGAGTCTCCTGTTTGCCCACCTCAACACAGACGATGCTAATTTTTGTTTGTTTGATTTTTTAAGAGGTACAAGGGCTTAGGATTTGCTTAGTTGGTGAATAACTTGCCCTGTAAATACAAGAACCTGAGTTCCATCCCAAGAAGCCCCATTACAAAGGAGGGGGCAGGATGTATTGGCAAACACAATGATACCAGCACTGGGAAGGCAGAGACAAGAGAATCCCTGGGCCTTGTTGGTCAGCCAGTCTATCTCAATTGGTAAACACTGGGTCAGTGAAGAGCCCCATCTCGGGGGCTAGACAACATTACCTGGGATGACACCTAAGACTGTCCTTCAGCCCCCACACATATGTGCATCCCCATGCACATATCCTCCACAACATGCTTTTTTAAACTATATGTAGTGAAGCACAGTTAATAAAAACTCAGAGACAGAAATTGGGGTTCAACTTGAAAGTCAGAAAAGCAAAACAGCCAGCCATGGGCTCTTACCTGAAAATGGCAATCCTGCTTTCAGGAATCTCGAAATGAGACTGAGCCTCAGAGCTGCCTCTTCCTGTTTTATAATCCTCTCTAGTTCTGGGATTAAAGGTGTGCACCACTACCACCTGGTTTCTGTGGCAAGCTAGTGTGGCTACTGGGATTAAAGGTGTGTGTCATTGCTGCCTGGTCTGTAAGGCTGGCCAGTGTGGTGGTTTTACTCTTTGATCTTCAGGCAAGCTTTATTTATTAAAATACAAATGTAATGCCACTACAATGTAGTCCTCATACTTAGTGCTTTAGCAAATAGCAAATGTTTTTGTAAATTGGAAGGTTTTTGTTTTTGTTTTTTTTTTTAACAGAGCACAGTCTACCCTCTCTGTGCTAACAAGGATACAGGAAAACCACAGGATTCCAGGCAGCCTCCTCTTCCAGATCTCTCAGATTGAAGGTCAAATTCAGTTTCAGTCAGGAAGAATAGACAGAGGGGACTTTGCTCCCATGAGCCTTCACCAGATAAAGCAGCTCTTGGGTTTTTGTTGCTGTTGTTGTTTGTTTGTTTGGCCCTTTTTGGGGTCTACTTGACAGCTCTTTAGAAAAATTTGGAGTTCTTAACTTGAAGCTACACATAGCCAATGATGTTCAAATACTTCATTAACCAAATTAGATCCAGACTTTGCCAGTGGGAGAACACTGGTGTCATGAATAATGTAATTGTAGGTGTTAAAATGTAACAGTTTTAACCACTTCATTGGAAGCCTACACTAATGGGTTGAAATACTTTGTATCTTTTGCTCTAAAGAGTCCTGAGAGCCAAATATCTGTCCCCAATTTTGTTTGAAACTAGCAACTGCTTGTGATTTGTTTTCCCACTGCATAGGCAATGGCCTTCTCAAATGGGCCAACCCTTAATTTTAAAATAAACCAGCTTTCTTTTCTACAGGGACCATGGCACCAGTGACCCCTCTGTGGTGACAGTGGGCTGGATTCCAGGCTTTCTGGGACAAAATACCTGGCCAAAGTAGCTCAGGGAAGGAAGAATTAATTTTAGCTCGGTGTGGAGGGGGCGGCATGGCCACAGGAGTGAGGGGGCATCTGGTCACGCTGCATGCACAGCTATGGAGCAGGGAGAGATGGTGTTGGTGCTCAATTGGCCTTCTCCTTTTTGTAGTCTGGTATTCCAGCCCGAAGGATGATGCTCCCTACAGTAAGTGTGGGTCCTCCACCCCCAAATGAACCTAATTGAAAACCTCACAGTCACATCAGAGATGTAGATCTATCTTCTAGACATTTCTAGATTCTGTTTTTAAGTTGACAGTATGAGACAGCACAGGGACCTTGCATCTGTCTTCCCGCATATTGTCCCTTAGTATCATTTGTGACTTGAAACTGAAGATCCAAAGGTATTTCAGTCTGAATTTTCCACTGCCACACACAAGTAGCAATAGGAGAGGCACTCTCCTCTACCCCTGCAGTGCCTTCTGGTTCCTCCCTCTTCTGCATCTCACAAAGTAAGTGGTAGTAACTTCTAGATCCTATAAGTGGTGTCAGTCTATCACAAAAGATTAAAACCATGGCTCTATAAAACCCAACTCTTTTCCAACAACTCGCCATATATCAAGGCTCTGCCCCATCATAAAAGCCTGTTTTCCTTTTTGTTTTACTGCAGGAGTGGGGCCAAGCCGGAGGAAGTCAATGCTTGCTCTTCCGACCAGCAGCCTAATTAGGGCTGTGTGTGTGTGTGTGTGTGTGTGTGTGTGTGTGTGTATGTGTGTGTGTCTGCTAAAACTGCCTTGGCTTGACACATTCACAAGGGAGAGGAGAGACAAATGCTTGTCTTGGGAGTTTTGATGTTGAAAATATCGAAAGATGGATATATCTACATGGTCAAAAAGTACGATAAATCGAGATTAAAACCTAGGCACATGAATTGAGCTCACCTGCAATCCCAGAATTTGGGAGGATTGCTATAAGTTCAAAGCCCAGCCTGGGCTACATAGTAAGTTTCAGGACAGCCTAGAATACAACGTGAGACCCTAGCTCAAATAAATAAATAAATAAATTAGAATAAAATTTAAAAACCAAAAGCAAATCACTCTGATGGACTTTTTCCCAGTCACACTCAGCTCAACGCTGCTCTTTTCTGGGACAGAAGCATCACTGATCCCCTTCCTCAGATGCTCGAAGGATAAAAGAGCACCCTAGCTTCCAGGTGATTACAACTTTGAGAAGCCGGATGGTGTGGACACTGTCATGTAGGTGTTGCTATCTTGGCTTGCTCTTTGATAAGCCATGTTTGGAGGGGTTTAATACAGGAAGCATTGGGAATTACTGTTTTCTCTCCTGAGTCCACTTTGGAAAATAAAAGGGTTCACGTCTGTAATGATGGGGCAGGTCTCTACCTGATAGGAATTAGTCGTGCGAACAGTTTCCCATTTGTACGTTTCTTAACGTGTGGGAAAGCGGGGTGGGAACATATGTACACTTGGCTGGGCTCACAACACAGGGAGGCTTTCCCCTTCCATGCCGGAGGGTAGGGGACCAGCAGAGCCAGGGAATATTTTTAGAATGTTTATTTGCATGTGGGATGGAGAGCACAGAGCTGTCTCCACACAACTGAGGTTTGCAAGTTGCTTTTCTGCGGTGCATTGTCTGCATCCGGGTGGTGGTGTATGCCATGACCCCCACCATTGCTCCCTCAAAGAGCTGTCTGTGTTCCCTCCCTGCTCTGCCCAGTACTGCACCTGAAGTGGCTTAGTGAGTCGCCAGAACCCTATAGACGTGTGTTTATTACCTCTCCAGCTTGCCCCCGTTTGTTTAACTTGGAAAGAGTTGATATATTCCTATGGGTATTAAGACCCATCTGATGTGTTAAAGGAACTCAGAGGATCAAAGCTGCAATGCTACTTCAAATGCAGCATGCCAAATCGAGAAGCAATTTCTAGGCACAAACCACTTTTACAAGGGACATTCTGTGTACTCAGAAGGAAATTCATTTCAAAAAATTTGTTTTGAGACAGAGTCCCAAAGTGTAGCTAAGACTGGCCTTAAATTCACGATCCTCTTGCCCCAGCCTCTGAAATTTGGGGGCTTAAGTATGTACCACCATGCTCTACAGGAATTCATTTAACTTGGAAGCAGATGTTGCAGTGTTTGATACCTCATTCAACCTCCACACCTCTTCCGGAGGAACACTTTTGACTCTGACAAGAAAACTCTTTGACTACCAAGGCTGGATGAAGCCATTGGTTTCTAGACATGGTTTGTGTCTAGAAAGATGCTGTTCAGGTACCTTCCCAAGCACACTGGTCCCCCACAGTGGAGGGAAAATGGGCAGAGAGGTCCCAGATGGAGGGGAATTAGAGAGAAGGATGGTCAGAGGAAGAAGGGAGCGAGGAGTTTAAGATCGTAAGAAAACCAAGTGTGTTTCTCCTTAATGGTTCTGTCTGGGAAGAAGGTCAGCCCTGTGATCTTGATCACTTCAGGAGCTCTGAGCCTCTGTCAGTTTTGAGAGGTGAACTTTCCAGAATTCCTTTTTATTTTGTTAAGAGGATTACGTCTATCTCACTTCTTTTACTTCCGCTACTTCCTTTGAATTCTTTTAGAATAATGTGTGCTCTAATCACATCACTTCTCTTCTTCTCTCTCTACTCAAACTCCTCCCATGTCTCCCCTACTCACCCTCAAATTCATGATCATTTCTAGTTATTCTCTCTCTCTCTNTCCCTCAGTCCATTTAGTGTTACTGTATGTGTATGTTTTAGAGACTGGTTTTGGAGACTCAGATAACTTAGCAGGATGCTCACCCCCAGAGGAGACAGATTCTCCCGCTCTCAGTAGCCAGTGATTGCTTGTACCTCTTCCTGTTCTCGTACTTTATCTACGCTTACCATGGAGAGAGCTGAGGCTCACAGCAGTGAAGTACCCTGCCCCATGCTGGAGAGCTCAGAAAGGTACAAAAGGTTTACTCTATTGTCCCTGGAGATGGTGGAACATCCCAGTGGGCATCCAGTCAGACACTTTTCAGCCATGGTTCATGCAGCTACATCTCAACATAATATCTACCTTTCTTTTAATTTTTCCTCGTAGCAAGCAAATGTCTCTATATCCCAGATGGCCACCATTGACAGACCAAAGTACAATTTTACCCAAGTCTAGCTTGGTGAGACAGTGGATTTACTGCTTATTTATCCCTTATAATGATTGATGACTTGCAGCAATGTGGACAACCCTAGTTAGCTGTGATGGATTAGCCCGTCATGGAAGCAACCTCACGGAAGTTGTGCTGTGCACTCTGGCTTCTCCCCTCCTCTTCTCACTGGGGAGTGTCAGTCCTCCGTTGCCATAGACCTGGTTAGCTCTATGTTCTTCTGCTCTAGTTGCCATGACTACCAGGGGCAAAGCCCATGATGATATCACATTATGTCCAGAGGACATTCTGTCTTACAACACCCTTGACCACTAAAAAGAGTATAGCTTAATTTCTGTGAAGCATTTCACAATATGGATATCATTGGCAAGAGCTATATGCTTTTTAAGAGGAAAGTCTTCACATTGCATCCCTGGGTGGTTCTTTCCCAGCGATGGCCACTTTGTGTAATAATCATCGCATGCTTTTTCTTTCATAGAAGGCGAGGTTGCTTGATCTAGAAGTAGAAATTACTTGCCTTGGTACTGAGAAAACTGCTTAAGAGTTTTTAGTGTCACCATCTCCTCCTCGGTGACCATTGTTAGTCAGTGACTTCACCCTTTACTGTGGTATACTGGCCTATAAAACCAAAATGCAAAGGTGTTTGGAGGTTTTCTGTGGCTATGGCAGGATATAATTATACAAGAGCCTTCATCTAGCCTTGCATTTAGTGGGTGTTTGATAGCTGGGAGTTCTTCTAGATTTACTATACAAAGGGTGTGTGTTAATGTCTGTACCTCTGGTGCTGAAAGCTGCTCAAGGATTTCCTTTGGAAGGATGAGTTGAGGGGGGGATATGGTGGGGTTAGTGTGTGCTCCTAGCATTGAGTGGGGGTGTGGGGGGTTGGTGTGTGCTTCTA
>LOEQ01002229.1:513389-527890 GCA_001685075.1 Bramus lutescens | reverse complement strand
AAAGATGCAAAGACATCTTTTTCCCGCCTGTGCTACATTTATAAGAAAGCAGCAGACATTGTGCAAACTATGTAGGTCAAGTGGGGGGAGATTATAAATACATTTGACATTTAGCTAATTTTAAAACAATTTTAAATGCAAAGGGATCAAATGAAACAATGCATGGGAAATGCTTAAATTATAAAGTGTTTTTGCAAAAGAAGAGTAGTACTTATTTTTATGAGTATATTTATAATAAAACTGCAAAGACAAGGAAAACTCAGGCCAAGAGCCTGGACTGCAGCTCTGCAGGCCTCAGCTCTTGCTGTGAGTCCCTGGCCTCAGAGATTTTCCTTTATCTTGTTGAATTACAACTCCGCTCCACCTCTGTTGCTGAGGGCTGATGTGGGACAGCTGTTCAGCAGCTGGCCTGCATTTACCCCAGGTGGTGGTATCTTAAGAATCAGTTGAGCAATTGCTTTGCTATGTGTTGTTTGGGATTTGCAAAAGTCCGTCATGATCTTGGAAGGCTCATGTCAGCCCTGACTTAGGTGCTGGAAACTGGCATTGTGCATTGGATCAATAGGTGCAGGTTCCACTGGAGTGCTATGCTGGTGCTGGAGGAGGAGAAGGGACAGCCAGGACCATGGAGGGACCTTCGTCACACTGGGAGGAAAAGCATCATGTTCTCATCCTGGGAGGTTCTGAAATAATTCACTTTGCTGTATCTGTACCATGACCCACTCTTTTCTGGTTTCATGAGTTTACTTTCCTCTTTTCTGTTCTAGTTTACTCTTCCCCTTTCATTGACTTCCCTCCCTATACCTTTCTTCTTTGTCTTTCATTCTTTACCCTCTCCCTTACTCTTTTTGCCCTCCCTTTCTTCACTCACTCTTTTCTTCTGACCAATGAATATGCATAGACATATATAATATGGGGCTGAGAGATGGGCTAAAGTGTGTGGAGGGGAAGTTACACTAATAAATTGCCTTTAAGCCAAGTATCATATAGACAGCTTCTCCTTCCAACTGGAGGATCAAGTTAATGAGATCCCAGGCCTGCAAAAGCAATTAGGCAGACAACATTGAACTATCACTTCCTTACAACCAAAGCCATCCACTCGGTTCCAGACAGCCCAGGCCGTAGGAACAAGCAGGAAGCAGGCCAGCTATCTTATGTGGAGTCTTCAATGTCAGGGCCCCACAATGAGGGCCACAGCTGTCGAGGTTCAAACTCGAAGAGGTGCATACTCGAAGAGGTGCATACGTTCCAGGGTAGGGTTGTGTGAGTTAAAAATGCCAGGCAGATAGAAGAAAGATATGAAAGAAGAAGACAGAGACGCAGAACCGGGAGAACAATCCAGTGACTACTGAATTCACCCATGTTTATTTTCTGTGTGCTTTTATACCCCAATCCAAAAAGAGGGTGGGGAGGCAAAAGACTGCTTTAACATGATACAAAGAACAAACAGAGCAATTACCTCTTCAATACCTGAAGCATCAAGCAACTATACCCTGAGTGAAGTATTCTCTTGTTTAGGCAGTGACCACACCTTGGGCCAAGCATCCTGTAGGCAGCCACTGCCTGGATCAAACCTCCTGTCATATCCTTGAAGGAGCAGGAATAGACATGATCTCTCTCTCCTTGGTCAAGGTGGTATCGATCCACCTTGGGCCATCTTTAAACCCCAAACACCAAGTAACCACACCCTAGGTCAATATATCTTGTTAGAAGCCACACCTTAAGTCTCTTGCTGATAACCTTGAAGGAGCAAGAACTCTCTGACTTTAGTCAAGGTGGAGCAGATCCACTCCTGTGGGCTCCCACATTACCATCAGCTCTTCATATGAGTAATTTACAAGCTTTATCATAGATATGCATGTGGAGGTTAAAAAAACAAAATGCATAGGATTTAGGGTTGTGCATAGTTTGGGACATCCACAAGGATCTTAAGACAGATTTATTAGCAAGGGAACAGTAGCATTCGAGCAACCATTCATTGTCTTCTTGCAGGGAACAGTAGCATTTGACCAACCATTCATTGTCTTCTTGCAGGGAACAGTAGCATTCGACCAACCATTCATTGTCTTCTTGCAGGGAACAGTAGCATTTGAGCAACCATTCATTGTCTTCTTGCAGGGAACAGTAGCATTCGACCAACCATTCATTGTCTTCTTGCAGGGAACAGTAGCATTCGACCAACCATTCATTGTCTTCTTGCACTTTCAGGGTTGGAAAGAAATCCATCGTTTCTCTTCCAAAGGTATTTTTAACTCACTACTCCATTGAATAAGTTGCTGAAAACCACAGGATCTCATGTATACATGCATGAGCCCACCCTTCTTCTTGGGGAAGACTGTCCATTCTATCTCACAGCAGTGAAATGTCCACACCTGGCCACAATATTAATCTCTACATGGAATATTAGAAAAGCATAATTCCACTTACATTTTTATATTTTAAAAGTAGAAACAGGGCTATCAATGTGTTCAGCCTGAGCATGGTGAGTCATCGCTGCATCCACAGAGATATATGCACAAGAATCTCAGCCCAGTGGCACAGGCTTTGAAGCCAGGACTCTCAGCAATGACACCTGTAGTTAAGAGTAGCTATGCAATCTTCATCTGAAACCATATCTTGTCTCTACCACTGACTAGATATATGACAAGATGTCTTAGCTGCTCAGGACCCCTGTGCCTCTGCTGTACAAGGGGTGTGGCAACCATGGCTCAGCAAGACAGAATTGTGAAGATAGAAGTGGCTTAGCACCAATTAGTATCTGTCCTGTGTTGAAAACTGCCCCCTTATCTCGAAAGTCTCTCTACCAGCTGGGTGCCAGCTTCCAGATCTAAGACTGAAGCAAGGTCTTCTACATGACATTTGGTTGGTATATTTCACTGGGTTTCTTTTCATCTAGAACAGTCTTCCTGCCTTTATTGATTTATTTATTTGCTTAGGCTCTTTTGAGGAGTCAAGGCCCATCATCTTATATAATATCTGGTTTACGCTGTGTCTGATCATTTATTTATGCTATTGCTCAGTTTGTTCCTCTACCCCTCGTGTCTGCTGCAAATTGGAAGTTAAGTCAGAAATTCCATGAAATTCTAGTTTAATATTTGAGGTGAGCTTATTTCCTAAGTGGAACCATTGAATTAAAGTGACTGAACGTTCTTCCTATCTATCCTTAGATTTTACGCATCTCTGGCTTCTGTGGTTATTCTGTCTGTGGCCTTACTTTCTGCGCTGTGAGTTTCTAGCTTACACTAGGGTGGGTCGAGGAGAGGTTTCACTGTCTCCCCATGGAGTCAGTTTCCCATGGACTTTTTCATGGGCCTTAATCTAAGAGACACAGCTCTAGAAAGTAGTAGTTCAAACTGTTAAAGACAAAATCCAGAGAAGTACTAAAAAGATGTCTTGGGTTTTCTCTATGAAGCCCAACTGTATATGTTTGGATTCAGAATGTCAGTAAAAATAGGTAAAAATAAAAAAAAGACTTCCTACTTCTCCAGTGCAAACCCTGCTGTAATGACGGTATTTCCCCCGTAAGGTTGGTCTGCTGGTACTTATGTGTGGTGAAGGATGGTCCTAGAGTCGTTCATCTGGGCGGCAAAGGAAGAAAGGAAGCTGTTACAAAGACCCCAGGCCTCTGTTTCCCTTGAGTCTGTGTTGGCTAATGAGTGGGACTGATGCGACTGCCCATAGCACATTCATTCTGGGGTACTTGTAGCGTAACGCTTTCCTTACAGTGGCAGACCCTCAAGTTCCAGGAAAACAAACCAGAAAGCTCGGGTCTGGTTTGTTTACAAGTTGCAAAGCACTTGTAATCTGTAAATCAGAAATCAAAACAGCAAGTAGAATGAAATAAGCATTTCCAATGTGAGAGCTGAAAACCTTCCCTGAAACCAGAAATGCACTACTGTCGTTCCAGTATTCCCTAGAAATCCCAGGCACGCTCTTGCCCAGTGGCTAATAGCATCCATTCGTTCAGCTGTCTGTCTCGCCTCTGCAGGCTGCAGGTGAGTCACCTGGCGCTCATGCAGAATGTAAAAGCAGCATTTACATTTCTCACGCTCCTCTGCTGTCATCTCCATGAATTGTACAATGAAAATGTACAGCTACCAAAACGCCAGGGAGAACAGGCCCTGATTATACAATGCGGTACAATGAGCAATCAGGGAAGTGCCACACCCGATCCCCATGAGGGCTCCTTACACAGCCAGAGACAGTCCCGTACCTCACTGCAGCCCTTATGAGATGCAGGACACACAGTATTATGACCCCCAACTGTGCAGTGTTTGTGATATTGTCTATGAACTCATAACAGGATGGAATAATGAAAACTAATATTTCAGTGGACATTTATCAAACACTGTATTAAAGAAATATCACTAACACACTCTGGTTTTATAAGATTTTTTTTCTTTAAGTTTAGCATCCTGAGTTCCCTAAGTTAGAAACTAGGAGGAATGGCCATTCGATCATTTCCAACCACGGAGGATGAGATCGTTTCCAAACCTAGCCTTGCCTCAGAAAGCAGAGATGAGAAGGAGCAAAGGGTGCTGCTGAGTAGGATGTGATGAGGCCCCTGTGTGACGTGTACACTCTTGACTGCACACAGCATTGAGAGCCAGGGAAGCAAGAAGTCTGACGTCAGGTGTCTGCGCATTGGTTCCTTCTTCGGCTGTCGGAAAGGAAGGGTTTGGGGCCTTTAAATGGCCGTCTCCCGTGCCATGCCTTCATTCTCTCTCTGTGTTCCCATCTTCTGACCAGCCTTCCTGACTTTGAGTCTATCTAAATGGGCTCACTCTGACTTCCTTACCACTGTAACGACCCCATCTCAAAATTAGGACACATTCTAGGATGCTTTGGGTCAGGACTTCAGAAATGCTGGCTTGTGGGGACCCAATGGGACCTGTAACTGTTGCACGTTGTCCACCCATGCGTTTTCTCATTGTTCCTAAAAAATGGGTAGGCAGGACACTGACTGCATGAAGTAAATAAAACTGATAAAGCTGGGTGTCCACGATGGAGCCAAAATGGCACCAAATCCATATCCCTCCCTCCCCCACAGGTAAGAAGTCCGTACTGAGCTGGAAACGCCTCAGACACTGATACTACAAACTCCTTCACGCTCTAGAACTACATCGATGCTCATATTTAAATTGACTTTCATCCTTGTGTACCAGAAATTTTGGGGTGGATTGAGTTTACTGTTCACCATCCAAAAGCATTCTGTATGAACCTGCCGACCGGTCTAGGGCAGAGGTTATCAGCCGCCGAGCCAGCAGCAATATTTATTTCTTGCAGAAACACAGTCTTTTGGGAAATGTGTGTTATCTCTTTGTGCTTGTTTTGGAACGTTTATCTGGCACCCAGGAAACGTGTTCTGAAGCAAGTATTTAGGGTATGCTTAGCAATACTCTGCAATAGAGTAGCCAAAAACCAGCCCAGACATTTCCTTAATTTTTAATTTCAACAGACAGGACAGAGAAGAGGAAAACAGAGAGTCAATGGGCTGAGCGTTCTCTGGGAGGAATGAGAGGGAAGTGGAGGTCAGAGTCTTTCTGGGCAATGAGCCCTCTAGCCCGATTTCCTTCTGTTGAAAATGGTGGCTCGAGTCCCTTGTGTCCGCCATCTTCACTGTGTTACATCCTCACGGAGAGAGAGAGAAAGCAAAGCCTGGGGAGTCGCCTCACACTCTTCCCTTGCTTTCTTGATCAGGTCACAGACATCAAGGAAAAACTGAAGCTCTCTAAAAAGGTCTGGTCGACGTTGCCCTACACCATCTGCAAGGACGAGAGCGTGACAGCGGGCACATCCAACGAGGAGGATTGCTGGAACGGGCACAGCAAAGCCAGGTGAGGTGCCAGATGCTCGGATGGCGTGCGCGTGCGCAGCCCCACACGGCGCGCCTGCCACCAGGGCAAACCCTGTTTTATGCAAAGAGCAGTGGTGGGAGGAGAGACGCCGAGTGACAGCTGTCAAGAGTAGCAGGTTTGATGGGCACGTGGGAACACTTACTCTCAAGGTGCCATTAAGTGTGGAATCCTTGCTCTGGCTGCCTTGCTTCTGGATGAGGACAGAGGTGGTGACAGGTGCCAGCTTCCAGACAGCCTGAGATCACAAAGAGCCCGTTATGTTCACTTAATGACTTTAAGACAACATGGCTATTTTTATTCATAGTTAAGTCTGCAGGGCTCTTTTTCCTTTTATTCTTTTTAAATCACAAGTTAAACAGGAAATAAAATTCAGCTATATTATCTTCACCTTTGGAAGACAAAAAACCTTTTAGTGTTCAATGGAAAGGTAAAATAAAATGGCTGGGAGACAAATGAGGAGGCAAGCCAGAAGGTTCCGTGTCTCCAAAAGTCCTGTTGAACCCTGGTGACTCTGTTTTCATCTTCTTGCTCTACTGGCCAATGCTGTGCCATTTGAGAAGGAATTTCTGCATCTGTTGGTTTAGCTCAGACTGGTCTTAGCCCAAGCTTGTCTAGGGTGGAGGAGTTGGATGGGGAAACTGGCTGGGAGTCGGCAGGCTGGGCAGAATATGAGGAAGGGAATCTGCCAGGCCTCCCACAGTGCAGCTGCAGGTGGGTACGGCAGCTGGAAAACAGATTCAATGAGTCTTTGGGAACTGACCAGCAGTTGGAGAAGCTGGGAGTGGGGTCTGTTTGGGTGTCTTATTGGGCAGCTTGAAAGGAAGGGAGCCACTGTGGTACAAGTGAGAAAGAAGAGGTGTGTGAGAAGAATGTACCGCAGGTAAGCCGAGAGCATTGCTATGTGGCATGTTTCAGCATCAGTTGGGGATGGCGTTGCTAATCTTACAAGGAGAAGCTTAGCAGATGAAGTCAGGACGGCAGCAGAAAGATCCACAACCAATTCAAGCTGCCCAAAATATCGTTGTTCAAATCTAAAATTGAGACTAGATGATGTTAGCGCCGGGCCACTCACAGAAGGCAGATTTGGGGGAGGGGGAGGAGACTTTTGGACTGAAAATTCAGTTGTGAATCAATATCTCCGATGTGTCGGCTTTCAAAGAGCCTACAGAAAGATATTGTAAGGCTAAGCAGGTGACCTAGCAGACAGCTCTGCTGCAGGTGACCTGACATGTGTCTCTGCTGCAGGTGACCTAGCAGACAACTGTGCTGCAGGTGACCTGACAGGCATCTCTGCTGCAGGTGACCTGACAGGCATCTCTGCTGCAGGTGACCTAGCAGACAACTCTGCTGCAGGTGACCTGATGGGCATCTCTGCTGCAGGTGACCTGACGGGCATCTCTGCTGCAGGTGACTTGACGGGCATCTCTGCTGCAGGTGACCTGATGGGCATCTCTGCTGCAGGTGACCTTACGGGCATCGCTGCTGCAGGTGACCTAGCAGACAACTCTGCTGCAGGTGACCTGACAGGCATCTCTGCTGCAGGTGACCTGACAGGCATCTCTGCTGCAGGTGACCTGACGGGCATCTCTGCTGCAGGTGACCTGATGGGCATTTCTGCTGCAGGTGACCTAGCAGACAGCTCTGCTGCAGGTGACCTAGCAGACAACTCTGCTGCAGTTGACCTAGCAGACAACTCTGCTGCTGCTCCGTGTTTACCTTTCATCCCTGGATGAAATGACAGCTATTCTGTGAACCTCATTCCCATGAACAGCCAGCAGGTTGCTGGAGATTTGCACATATGTGATTTTTTACAAAGGGAAACATAAAAATCGTTCATGCTTGTGGGCAGAAGGAACTAAACTCTACTGAGAAATAGGTGGAAGCATGAAGGATGTGGAAGTGAGAGCTACAACAGGTCAGGGGACTCATCCGCACTCTTCCTCATGAGGCTAAAACATGAGGATGAGGAAGATGGCACCCGGTGGTACCCAGTTAACAAGAAGGAAATGCTGGAGTCTCCCTCTCTAGCCTAGGATTCGTTTGCCTCTTAACAAGCAAACAAACCCTAAATACTTCCCTGTTCAAGTTAAGAGAGCAAATAAAATTTAATGCTGTTTCATATACGTATATAGTATAAAATGACAGAAATATATTTAAGATCGTTTGAGAAATTTTGGAAAATTCTGTTCCAATTCCAACTCAAATTCCCCATAGTGATGTGTGTGTGTGTGTGTGTGTGTGTACATGCAGCTTAAGACAGAAACTCAAATAGCAATTGTTGAATATCAAAGTTCTAACATAAACCAGTCTAAAGAGAAATGAATCTGATGCTTGTATTCTGAGGAATGACAATAGGAAAGTATTAAAAAGTCAGGTTTTTTGTGAGAATTTAAATTTATTTATTTATTTATATTTCTGTGTAGTATGTTTTGCATTCACGTATGTCTCTGCCCAAGTGTGTGCCTCATGCCTGCAGAGGCCGAGGAAGGTGATAAAACCCTGGAAATGTTTTTGAGCTGCCGTGTGTGTCCTGGGAATTGAACCAGGAACCTTAATACATTTTACCAGTCCCCGCAGCTCTGTTTCCTCTAAGTAAACCCTTGCATTTCTGTAAGAGTGAAATTTTTGTCTGTGCAGTAAAGACACTGAGATGTAAAGCGCTCCGTATGACTACAAGTCATGTTGTTGGGTATAGACCCCCCCCATCACGTACAGTGCAAAGCGTTTGTGTTATATGCTCAGAACCACAGATGCAGGGATGTTGTGTTATTCAACACTAGCCACCACTGTCAGAAGGATCCCAGTTTGAGCACACATTCAATGTTACTTGACTTTTGTTCTTGCGTATTCAGAAACTGTTGCTGGAGTTTTCAATACCCTTACATTCAGTTATGCAACTCCATGTGAAGTCATGAACCACAGTCCCACTGGCAGGGGACACAAAACAGCAATGAGACCCAGCACGTGAAAACTGACAGTGTCTTGAGAGAGACCAGTGGGCCTGGGAACACCAGTGCCCACACTTTACACCATGGCCCTTGAAATAGTGCTCCATCAGTGGCCTCGAGCCAGCCTTCACTCCCACGCTGAAGTCAGTAGGAATCTCCTGAGAGATCTCAAGCAGTGAAGAAAAACAACCAAGTTTGACACAATGCAGTCATTTCTAGAATATGTCCACATCTAACCCTATACAGTGTATCATTTTATGTAATCCACGTATTATTTAAAAAGACTGGGATGCCGAATATTTATGACTCGCTTGTGCTTCCATTGAAAAATTGCAATTCCTTCATTTTCTCGTTCAAATTCTACAGTAGGGCATTAGTATTACTACTTTATGTCTACAGACTTTGCAAATAAGGAACAAATCAGACTTGTTGCTTTACATTTAACTGAACCTGTTTTCTCTTCTAAATATCAACTGATCTAGAATCACATGGAAAGAAATTTCCCTCAAACAAATTCTACAGAAAGGTCTGGAAACTGGGATAACACATCTGGTGAGAGAGGTTAGTCAGTGGGCGCTGTCTTACAAGCGGGAAACAAAAGTAAGCTCTGGTAAGGGTGAGGGAAAGGTGGCTCTCCACAGTCACAACACGCTGGGTATTCCCCAAATAGTACCATGTAAGAAATTACACTGAATACTCTTACCACAAAAATAATAACTGTTTAAGGAGTTAAATACACTTACCCTTATTTGAGCATTGCACAAGCATACATGTATCCAAATGTCACATGAGTCCCCATAAGTTTGTATAATTTTAGGCTGATTAGACATATAATAATAATTAAGAATTCATATATAATAGAAAAGCTATTCCCTACTTTCAATGTATGTATTTGAAGAAGACAGAATATTTTTTAAATTGTTTGGGATCAGTTACAAAACAAAGATTAAGAACAGCGGTTATTTTTATCAATCACGTGAAAATGTGTTACTGAGAAAAATATCTCAAGCACAACTTAAAGGATACGGAACATGGCTGTCCATTAGGATTGATAGGGTGTCATGGGCCTGGAGTTGATAAGCCAAATCCGGAGCACCGATGTTCCCGCTAACCCAGGTGCTTCTTCCTCTCTGTGCTTTATCATCCATCAGACTCCTCCAGGCTCAACTCTCTCTGTCTGCACCTTGTTGTCGGATGTGGTCGATCAAACCTGTCTTCCAGCTTCCACTCTCCCAATTCGTCTAGGATTCCTACCCAGTATCTCTTTGTCCTGCTTCCTTGATCCACAGACACACCTGATCCTGATTGCAATGTTTCTGAAATGACTGCTAAGTGGGAATATCTGTTAATGGCAGTGATTGTCTTGGTTTTCCAAAAACCTATTAACTTACCCATCTATTGAGTGTGATGGTTGCGTGATGGGCACCCAGAGATGCAGTTCTGTGGCTGCACAATGGTTTGCTGTGTTGAGACCATGGTCAAGGATGAGTGCAGCAGCTGCCCTAAGGTATAAGCCACTGCCTCTCTCTGCTATTCTCACTGCATTATGGACCGTTCCTGCAGCAGAAGGTGGAATGAGAGGATATCCTGCCCTTTACAAGGTGCATGTAGCCCACTGCCCTGCTAGCATTTAGATCTTCATTCTGACAGAAAGACTGAGTGACCACAAGGACCTATCTGCCTTTACTGGTCTCCCGGAACACAGAGTTCAGGAAGATAAGTCTACAGATACAGCTCTGCTCAGGCTTTGCTGGGGTGTTGGCTTAACTTTTGGAAGCCTTGTGTAAAATCCAATTCCGCTTGGTTGTTCTGTAAAGTGAAGATTTGTTCCCCCTCAAAACTCTTACGTTAAGATCACCTCCCAACATTCCCAACGTGTTAGTATTTAGAAGTAGCTCGATTGTGAAATAGAGCCCTCCAGGATGTGATTAGTGTCTTTATAACAGGAGAGAGCGAGCGACAGTGAGAGAGAGAGAGACAGAGAGAGAGACTCTCTCTCTCTCTCTCTCTCTCTCTCTGAGAGAGAGAGACAGCCTGAGGACATTTCACTGTCTTCTCTCTGCCTCAGGCGAGGACAGAACAGTAATTTAGCCACCTGCAGACCAGGAAGTGAGACAGCACCTCAGAATGCCTGCCAACACCTTTGACTCAAACACCACAGTCCCCCAGAGCTCTGAGAAACTTGTGTTTGTTGAAGTCATACTTTTAGCAGCGTTTTCATGAGGAGTTTGAGAAGGTGTCTGGGCTGTTTAGTGTTTATTGCTCATTTGACCCAACCTAGAGTCATATGGGAAGAGAGACTCAATGAGGGATCTTCTGAATTGGGTTGGCTTGTAGACTTGTCTGTGGGGGATTGTCTTGATTGCTCATTGATGTAGGAAGACACAGCCTACTGTGGGCAGTACAATTCCCTAGGCAAGTGTTCTATGATCATATAAGAGAGCAGAATGCTGATGGACAGCAGGAAGCAAGCAAGGATCCACACATTTATTTTCTTCTGCCCTTGACTGTGGGTAAAATGTCACTCACTGCTTGAGTTCTGCCTTGACTCCGCCTTGATGACTACAACCTGGTCCTGTAAGCTGAATGAAGCTCAACTTCTCTAAGTTTCCTTTTCTCAGGGTATTTTTATCACAGCCACAGAACTGGAGCTGGAAGCAGGACCTGAGTAAGACTCGGCATTTCTAACAAGCCCCCCAGATCATGGACTTCCTGTTGACATAGGAACCACACATCAGCTGGTTCTGAGGGAGGATTGCCAGAGCAAAGAGTACTTCAAAATATTGGACAGTTGGTCTGGAAAGATGGCTCAGAGGTTAAGAGCTTGTTGCTCTTTCAGAGACTCCAAGTTTGCTTCCTAGCTCCTACCTCAGATAGCTGACAACCACCTGTATATCTACCTCTAGGGGAATCCTCATGCACACACATGCACACACACACACACACACACACACACAGAGAGAGAGAGAGAGACATGCCCATTTGCACACACATGCACACACACTCACACAGAGAGAGAAAGAGAGAGACATGCCCATTTGCACACACATGCACACACACAAAAAATAAATCTTTAGAAAAACACTGACAATAGATAGAATCTATTTATACTAAGAACATATTTACTGTGGGTTTTGATTTTAAGTTTAACTAGAAGTTGTGTTTCAGCTGACATTCCTGCTTCCATCCCTCACTGACACATATTTCCCTTCTCGATTTACACGCAAGCCTCAGAAACAGGTCACAAAATTCTGTTTCCTTTTCGCATTCACAGGTGATCATAGTGATTAATTTAATGAGTCTCTCCTTGTATTAAAAACAACAGTAGCAAAGGGGACAGGGAGGTCACACAGTTCCATTGTAATGCCACCCACTGAGAATACATAAGATTGGAGTCACCCTACCTAGCGCTTGACAGAGAAGTGCTAACTAAGGCCTCACAGATCCAGCCAGAAGGAATTTTAAGTTTCCAACATAACACAGCCTTTAGGCTGCAGGGTTGTAACCAGACACTGGTGGGACCTTGATGATAGAAGAAGGAATATTTTGAACCCCGAACCCCTAGTCAACACTTGAGTCACTGAATGTTTTCGTCATCCCACGGTGTCATAACAAAATAATGAACATATAGAAGTGAAATCAACAGAATCGCACTTGATACAGTTCTAGACACTGGGGCATCCAAGGTTCGGGCACCAACATGGTTGGTTCAAGCAAAGGAGTGTCTTGCTGAACATCCCGAGGGTGGCTGCCTTCTTCCCATATCCTCACAAGGTGGGAAGTGAGAGATCTCAGGCATTCTTCTAAAGGGACAACTGCCATCAGAGGGCTTCAGGGTCACGACCTCATGCAACACTAATCAGTCCCAACCTCCAAATGACCATCCCAGTGACTACTAATCTACAGTCACTCTGAGTACTTGGCTCGCAGCAGGGAGTGCTCAGAAGCACGATTTTCTTCTTTGAGCACTAATACAGAGCAGAGTTTTCTTTAGCATTGTGTCAGCGTCCACTGCCTGGGTGCAACAGACGAGGACACACCCTCCACATCTTCCGTAAGCGTAACCGGCAGGAAGCCAGTCCACAGGCGGAACGTCTCCTCCTCCCTTTTCACCGACCTCAGCGACTTCTCGGGGGAAAATTGGAGAAGATAGAGGACCATTCTGACTCCACTCAGACAAATAGAAACTGAAAGGAATTTAGTAAGTTACAGGGGGAAAATCGATAATAATCTAGAAGGCCAAAGGAAAAAAAATTAAAGACTGGTGGAGCCCGTTACAAATCTAGCCCTTCTAAAGTTGCCAGGGTGAATCTGGAGACCCTAGGAGGACATGTGCAGCCATCAGTCATGCCTGAGAAGAACGTTCTGGGCAGCCTGTGATCAGAATGAGCTATCTATGCAGGACTAGGGAAGAGGGATGAGGTGGAAGGCAGGAAAGCCTAGGCCTAGAAGGAAATAAAACTTTTATATGGTTAGGATGCACGGGGTAGAACTCCACCCTGCAGCAAACAGCGGAGAAACAAAGCTCCCTGCGGTCCGGACAGACTCTTAACTTACCGCTCTTGGACAGCAGAGTTTCGCTTTCTTAGGACATGGCTACAGTAAACAACATGACCTGTGGCTTCCCCTGGGATTGTTTTCTCTTTCTCGGGATGCTCTTTCTAAATCTATGGGCTCTCCAAAGGAAAAGGAGCAGGACAGCCTGCAGATAAATGAGAGAGTCTGGGAGCCAGGGCCCAGCAGCACAGAGGTTGTCTGATAGGGTGTTAGTTTTGTGGGGCTCTTCAGAGGCTTTGTCAATCACTGCCAGACTCCTGCCTCCCCTTACAGAATACAGAACTAGCAAAGATCATTTTTACTCCCTGTAAGTTAGTGTTTTACTTTCAATATGTTCCTTCCTTAAAATACCTTCTGGGAAGAGGTGATTGAAGACCTAGCTAAAAAACATAGATCAGTTTGTGCCATTGGAGACAGCTCTTATAGAGAGCCACCATGGTATTTCAAGACTTCTGTTGCTCCCAGAAGCCATATGTTCCCAAGGAATTCCTTCCTAACAGGTAGGCACAGTAACTTGTACGAAGTAGGAGAAGTAGAACAATCTAGAAAATAAATCAGTCACGCTTGCAAACCGCTGTGTGTCAACTATCCAGAGAGAATAGCGGGCTGTGACCGGGAGAGTCTGAGCAGACAGAGTGAAAGCGGGATGGTGCACAGTGAGGGGAGATCTCTTTAGAGAGTGAATTGGCAGGCCTGGCAGGATGGCACTGTTTCAGTCTGGTAGCAAAACATGTCCCAAAGAATCTAGCAACACCTTAAAGAACTGAGAAATAATCCAGCTCTACCCAACCAGACAAACATATTTGGAAGGTGAGAATTCTAGAGAGAAACCTGGCAGCCGTCAAGAGTGGCACTATTGAGTCTAACCCAGGAGTCGTCAAGGGTAGCACTGTTGAGTGTAACCTGGCAGTCAAGGGTAGCGCTGGTGAGTGTAACCTGGCAGTCAAGGGTAGCGCTGTTGAGTGTAACCTGGCAGTCAAGGGTAGCACTGTTGAGTGTAACCTGGCAGTCATCAAGGGTAGCACTGTTGAGTGTAACCTGACAGTCATCAAGGGTAACGATGTTGAGTGTAACCTGGCAGTCATCAAGGGTGGCGCTGTTGAGTGTAACCCGGCAGTCAAGGGTGGCGCTGTTGAGT
>LOEQ01002229.1:499397-513331 GCA_001685075.1 Bramus lutescens | reverse complement strand
GTGGCGCTGTTGAGTGTAACCCGGCAGTCAAGGGTGGCGCTGTTGAGTGTAACCTGGCAGTCAAGGTTGGCGCTGTTGAGTGTAACCTGGCAGTCAAGGGTAGCGCTGTTGAGTGTAACCTGGCAGTCAAGGGTAGCGCTGTTGAGTGCTGTTTTCCTTCTGCTGCTACTCATCGGGATTTTCCCTGGTTGGCTCATGGGAGAGAAAGCTGTAGCTCCTGATGTTGAAGGGAGGTGGGGTTCATAGCCTTGCATCCTTGAAATTGGCTCTTAGTCTTCCTTTGTGTCTGCTCTATGATCTGCTGACTTTAGTTCTACCATGAAATGATGGGCTTGGGAGCGGCTGACTGTGTACTAAAAGCCAAGGCAAAGAATGTGTCTCCTGCTCCCTGCAACCAGGGTGGGTATACGTTGTCCAAGAGTTCCAAGTCATGCCCTGCCTTTGGTTCTCTGGCTGGAGCAAGGCCGCCACCCATTCTTCACATGAATACAGACCTTCAGCTCCAGGTTCTATGAAGTCACTCTTAAGAACTAGGGAGATATTTGGATAAGTGATAGCAGGCTGTATGGTGAGTCGTGATGGAAAGTAGATAAAGGACTGGCCCACAGCACTGCTGGGTCCCAGAGGTCTCAGTTGTCCCTTGGGTATAGCTGGCCAACATTTGAACGTATCTCATTACGATGTCTCACAGATCACCCACTGCCAAAGACAACTCTAATTCTGCCTTCGAGAACCTGTGGACCCGCTTAGAGCAAACGTGGGAGTCTGCTTTGGGCAAAACCCCTTTCCAGCAAGGAAAAGTGGAAATGGGGGGTGTAGTAATTTGACTGTAGTTGGCCCCCATAGCCTCATAGGGGGTGACATTATTGGGAGGTGTGACCTTGTAAGAGGAAGTGTGTCACTGTCAGGGCGGGCTTTGAGGTATCTTCACTTCCTGTTGCCTATAGGGTCAAGATGTAGCTCCTTCTCCAGCATTGTGTCTGCCTGCATGTCACCATAACCTGCCACTATGGTAATGAATTAAACCTCTGAAAATATAAGCCAGTCCCAATTAAATGCTTTTCTGTTATAAGAATTGCTGTGGTCATGGTGTCTCTTCACCGCAATAGAAACCTAACTAAGATGCGGGGGTAAGGCACTCTGTATCAAGAACTTTAAAAAATTATATTTAAAACTTAGTTTTTAAAAAAATGGGGGGAAATGTCAAATGTACCATGTTAATGATTTTACAGCGTGCAGTCTAGAGGCAGTCAGGACATCCTCATTGTGTGTCTCATCAACACCATCCGTCCCAGATATCATCTCCCCGTAATGAACTTTGGTTCCCACTGAACACTGACTCCCTACCTTCCTAAACCAACTGCCCTGCAACCACCACTCTACTCTTTGTCTCTGTGGACTTGAAGACTCTAGGTCACTCACAGGAGTGGAGCCATATCATGTTCCTGCCTGGCTTATGTCATGTAGCCTACAGTCATGAAGGTTTATCTGTGTTGAACCATGCGTCAGAGTTTCTGGCTTCCAAAGGATGTCTGTGCTCTATTTCCTCTGGATCCATTCATCAGTCAGTGATCGGTTACTTGCATGATGGTAACCATTCCTCCATTATGAATGATGAAGTGCTGTAAACAGGTATAAATATCTTCATAAGCCTTCGCTTTCAATTCTCTGGTGTCTATATCCCAGGTGTAGTTGCTGGACGATGAAGCAGTTCTATGTGTGTCCCAGAACCAGTGTTCAGGGTTCCAGTTCCTCTACATCCTCACCAATACTTGTTTTTTGTTGTTGTTGCTGTTTTCAATAATAGTCATCCTAATGCATGTAAAGTTTAAATAACCTATCTAAATAAGATTCTAAAGGAAGTCACAGATATCACGGGTTTGCAAACCTTATTTGAAACCCTTGAGACCATGTCTTTTTAGAATTCAGAATTTTTTTTTTCATTTGTGAAAATTACCACAGTGGATGTACTGTATATTAGGTAATGTTACCAATGGGGTCTGGACCTACAACCCACAATCAAATGCATTAGGATTTCTGTAGAAAAATGCATTAGCATGGCACTAAGTGGAAGAAATGAGGACTGTAATTGGCCATATTTCAGGTTTGATGATGTTTTGCTAACAAACAGATTGCAGGAGGGAAAAAATGGAGACATTCAAAATTTGGAACTGCACATAAGAGACTCTGAGTCTGTATATGCAGTGTACCTTCTTACATTTTCAGTGAACACACTGAAAATGACTGCATGTTTAGCTGAGAACTAGAAAATCCTGCAGAGGTATGCATCACATGGAAAATCCTGCAGAGGTATGCATCGCATGGAAAATCCTGCAGAGGTATGCATCGCATGGAAAATCCTGCAGAGGTATGCATTGCATGAAGCTTGTTTATGATGGCAAATGAGTGAAAACTGCTTTTGTCTCACTTTGCCAGCTGTGCCTCAGGATGGCACCAGTCAGTCAGGAACATCAAGTGACCAGCACTTGGGCACCCCAGTTCTGCCTCAACTTCATTCTTTCAGTATAAATCCCTATGTCCCACCCCAAAGTCTTCTGTGTTAAAAGTTTGTTCCCCATGTGATACTTAATGGTGAGGTTTTGAAAAACTGATTGGATCATGAGACCTCTGACCTAAGCAATGGGTCAATCAATGGATGGATTTCTAATTTAATGGTGTCATTGAGATGTGATGGGTGGGGTGGGGCTCAGTTGGAAGAAAATAGGGTGCTGGAGGCATGTCCCCTGTTGCTTTGTCTCTTGTTCCCTGGCTGTTACAAGGTGAGCTCCTTCCCTCAGCCTGACATTCCCCTTCCTGGTCTTCTGCCTCACCTCAGACCCAAAGCCACAGGTTTGGATGAGCATGGGTAGCATCTCAAACATAAGCAGAGATCAAACTCGCCTTCTTTTCATCTGTTTTTGTGACAGCTCCCTCTTGAGTTCATAGCAAACCCCATGGGTAGCTGCCTCTCAGCTCTTATTTCCTGCTTAGACTTTTACTAGCTAATACATCACAGAGTCAAAGGGGCATATGTGTGTCCCTTTCCTTGCACATGCTACTGCTAATATGAGGCCCACTACTAACGCGTGTGTTGGTAAGCAACATTGCATGGTGATAGGTTGGCCTGCTTCTCCACTCAGCAGGCACATTTAGTCTTTCAACCATGAGGAGTGGATGGAAGACTCAGTGGTTAGCCACTGAGAAATTTCTGTAAGGAGAAATATGTTAATGGTTCTGAGGTTACAGAGGCTGTAATGGCCATGGTGCCGGATGAGTTTCCCAGCACACAATATGTAGCCCCCGCCCATTCCCAAAGTAGAATGCGTTGCTCCTCCAGTGCCTTCTAACTTCTCTTGGGGCTCTTCCCCTGCCTCATGGGCTATGCTTGGTTGTCATCAAGAAACCCTGCATTAACAACGTGACGTTGGAGGGGAAGAAAAATAATTCTGCAGAACTGTCGAAGATGCCGCTCCTCGCCATGCTCCTGCAAACAGAAGCCAAACCAAATGAGGCTGCAGTTGGCTGTCCTTGGGTACCACCCACTTGCCACACCACAGCATAGATTATTGGCAAGGACAACACCTCTGTTTGGCACTCCAGTCTGTCCCCAGATCTAAGTTCTCCCTGTTCCCAGTGCACGTGCATCCAGCCTTGCAACCTGGGCTCTCAGCGCCAACACTCTTGGTTGGTTTCCCAGAAATCGGAGTTACTGTCACTCAAATGAGCCGTGCTAAAACTTGGCAGAGGAAGGGCCTTCTGGATTCAGTAATTAGTCCATTCTTGCAGAATTTGTGATTTCTGTAAATAAAGCAAACATGGGAGGAAATGAACAAACAGACTCCTAAGATCCTGGATCCCAGCCTTTCATACCCCTCCCAACCGTATAGATGTCTTCTACAGATAGCGTACCCGTACCTATATCTACAATGACAAAAAAAAACTGTTTTATTTTTCACCTATTTTATGTTTAAATTTCTAAAGTCACCCTTGGAAAACACCAAGAGGAGAAAACGCTCTGGAGGGCACAAGTGCATTGCTCCTTGTTTTGACCGTAAGTGGCTGAGCCTCACCAGGCACAGTGAGATGCTGGGTTTGCCTGGCAGCATTCCCATGGAAGATATTGTAGCAAGCTGCTGATAAATAAGACTTGGCTAGCCAAGCAGTGCACACGGCGTGCAGGAGAAACAGGGCCCCCTCTGACTCAGCCTGGGCACAGCTGCGGGAATAACGACCAGATTGCAGCCCACCATGAGTGCCAGCGTCACCTTGCAGCCCCTCAAACCGCATCAGCAGCTGATGGCTTCTGCCTGCCGTGGACTGTCATCATTCCCGAACCCCAGGAGTCTGGCAGTCACAGTACCCTGTCAGTAGCAGCCAACGTAATGCCATGTGCTAGAATTTACACTGAGTGAACAATCTCAGAGGCCAATAAGAATTTGCTATACTCCAGATACATTAAAAAGACTGACAAAATTTATGATTTACTACAAAAGTGAAGAGATATGAATACTTGGACTTAATATTTTTCCTCTTAGGATTATTTTTAGGCCAGAGATGACTTGAAGCTTCATGGAAAAGAATTTGTCCACTCTGAGTTTCGCTTTTATTTTGTTCAAAGGTCAGTTTTGTTCAGAATATGAATGAAAATATACAGCTTATTGTGAAGCCCTCTGATTTAGATAGGTAAACCAACTCCTACACAAATATGCCACGCATAACACTTGGCTCCTGAACATCAGCCTGGGTTCCCCTTTATCTGTGTGGTTCTTCTTGCACATCCTGTAGTCTTTGGTTTCTGGGATCTGGAAAGCGATTCTCAGAAAGGAAAGAATTCCCAACATAAGGGCAGTATGCAGGTCTATAAGTGGGAGTGACGTAAGAGAAGGGAGATTGCTCAGCTTTCCATCAACAGCGTAAGAGCAGTGGAATAGGAGTCGCAGGGTTGGTCAGGGCCTCCTGTAGGCATAATTAAGAAAACCCATGAGAGGCTGGAATAATGGATAACAAATATTTATTTGGGGGAAAACTCACAATAAGGGTAGAGAGCGGTGGTCCTCTGTTCTGCGGGCACTGGGTGCTGCGAACAGAACTCCAACCACCACCCAAGAGAGCATGTGCACTTTCTGTCTGCACTTCAGGCCACATGTAGTAACTCAGACCACGCCATAATGGGCCGGTGCCCAAAATGTGGTACTAAACCACAGCTGCATTTGTAACAGCACACTCAAAGCCCATGGCCAGGCACCGTGTACACCTTTGGTCTCGGCAATCAGGAGGCAGAGTCATGACAATCTCAAGTTCGAGGCCAGCCTGAGCTATGCACCAGGACCCTGCCTAAAAAAGAATACTTTGCTGGCTCCTAGAGCTGTTCTGTTGGTGCCTTGAGGGCCACCTCTACAAGCCAGCTCATCTGAGCTCCTATCAGTTGGTTTCAGTTAGGCTCTTCCAGTAGGAACCAGAGGGGTCAGGAAGCCCCTGTTAGCTCCCTCCCTGTTAGGACTCAGACACTGTGCACTTGGGTGCCCGACTGCGGCTTCAACTCTGGTGCATTCTGGTACCATATCTCTTCTTTGTCTCCAGGGGCTCCTCCTGCTGTTGCCACCTTGCATGGTCCTTAAATCACAATGGCACCTTTGTAAATAGTCTTTCCGTTGAGTTTTCTTATTGCCCCTCTGAGGTGCCATTTGTTTCCTATCAGGACACAGACATAGACGGCACCTTTGTAGGAAATTAAAAAAAAACCAGCATTCAAATTAGCTATGTGGGTTCACTATATTATCACCTCTAGTTCTGTATAGTTTAAAGCTTTCCTAAATGAAAAAGATGACCCAAAAGAAAAGGAAAAGGGAATTATTGATGCAGCTTGCATGGTTTGGTGGCCGCAGAGCTGAGGCTGGCCATCAATGCCAGCTCTGTCCCTCAGCTTGGAAAGGAGGTTTGTACCCAGAATGTCCAGCCAAACAGAGCAGCCCCATAAAACAGTAGGTAGATTCCTGGTAGCCAGAACTGTTTTGGGGGAAGATGGGGGTCCTATTAAAGAATATTTCAGATTTATGTAACTATGAACCAGAAAAAAATAGTAACAACAACAAACAAAACCCTGCAGAGCAGTGTGCAGGGGAAAAGGTCCCTTGCTTTTTGCTTGGTTCTCATAACTCAATCAGCTCACATTTCTGTGGCAGCGGCACAGCTACCAGCCAGCTAGCAATCAGAGCTGCAGCAGACAGAACTCGGGTGTTCTCTAAAGGATCAGTTCAGTCCCCAAGACTGCACCCTCACACACACTCACACACACATACACACACAGAGTCACATACACATACGTACACTTCAGACGGGGGTTGCAGACCCCAGGTTGTTATCTGTGTGTGACACCTGACTGTAAATTGGAGTTACTCCTGCCCCCTTCCTGTGTTCAATTAATTTGCATGACTATCTCATAGAACTACTAGTCTACAGCTGCTTGTCATTGCTTGGCCTTGGCTTCATACACTGGGGAAAAGGCACATCTCTCTGGTAGTGGGCTGTGGGCTGGAATTCTGCAGTGCAGTTCCTGACAGGAGCGTCCTCTGGCCCTCACCTCAACCACTGCCCTCTAAAGTGTTTACAGAGGAGAGTCAGGGGAGAGTGATGGTTTAGAAGGACTAAGCAGACAGCACTTGCAGGGCACCCTTGAGAGGAGAGGAGTGGCCACGGGAGTTTGTGTGAGCTGATGTCATCATCTGTTCTCCAAAGAGAAGTGCGGGAATGGGAGAAAGCTTGAGAGGTTTGCTGACATCCTGAGGGAAGGACTGTTTAGTCGATAGGTCACGAGCATAAGCAGTCACGGGGTATCTGAATATGCTCATGGGCTCCCTATCCCCTTTGTATAGAAATTCCTGGATGACATTAGTCAAGGTGTTGAAAGACTGAAAATGTTGAAAGACAAATACATATTAAGGCAACGACATTAAGTCTTATTAGATATGAACCTCTTTTACTGAATGTCACCACACCATTTGACACATCAAATTAGACCCAAGATGATATTACAAAATTAAAAGTCTAGGATAGGTGTGTGGCTCATTGATAGAGCACTTGCCTAGTGTGTACAAGGCCTTGGTTCAATTTCCAGCACTGCCAAAATATAAAACAAAACCCTACTAGACATGCCATAGGCATAAGCAATCACTGACTCCTGCTAAAACATCCCAAAGATTTTTTTTTAAGACCCAGAAGGATCTTTGTTCAAAATCCTCTTCCACTGAGAAAGAGTGTCCTTACTAAGGCCCCTACCTGCTCAGATGCATTTCCTAGCCCAGTTCTTAGTACCGAAACTGACAAAGCCAAGGAAGAGGTCAGGGTCTGGACTAGAGCACTTCAAAACTATCTGGGAGGAGGGAAATGGTAGTTAGTCTCAGGAAATTCTTTATCCTAGCCACCAGTTCGCACGTTTTTATAGATGAACCTACATAAGAATTACATGAGAACTCTTTACACTTAGGCATGAGTCTGAAGCCCTTCTGGTCCCGGCTGCACTGCCTATGAACGTTTGCCTTTATGGTTTGGCTCATTGTCTCAGGCATTCTCCACAGTTGTCACCGGGTGATGCAGCTTCCTGTGTGAGACAGCAGGGCAGGGGGGGCTTCTGAGGTCATTGCAACATTACCTGACCCATGTCTTCCTCTCCGCCCTGCAGATACCTGCCTGAGATCATGAACGATGGGTTGACCAACCAAATCAACAATCCTGAGGTGGAGGTGGACATCACCCGGCCCGACACCTTCATCAGACAGCAGATCATGGCTCTCCGCGTGATGACCAACAAACTGAAGAATGCGTACAATGGCAATGATGTCAACTTCCAAGACACAAGTAAGAAAATCCGCACAAAGACCAGTGAACCCCGCAGTAGAAGATGGTTGTGTGTGATGGCTCTCTCAATGGATATCTTTAATTACACCTCACCTGTCCTTAATCGTGAAGCTTTTCCAGTCTGAGCCACAAAACTTACATGCCAACTAAAATTCTAATTCTTCTAAATAATAGAGGCTGTGTGCATGTGTGTGTATGTATGTTTATACCTGTTTGCATACATGTGTGGATCAGAGGACACCCTTAAATGTCATTCGCTCTCCAGTATTATCAACCTTATTATTAGAGACGGAGCCCTGGAGCTCACTGATTCAGGGAGGCTGGCTGGCCTGTGATCCCCAAGAATCTTGCTGTTTATGCCTCTCCAGTGCTGGAATTTCAGGTGCACACCACCACGCTTGGCTGCTTTTGTAAGTGCTGGGATCACACTCAGATTCTTGTGCTTGCACAGCAAGTATTTTGCTCGCTAAGCTCTTATCCCAGCTTCAGGTAAAATATTTAGCCACATGAAAGCAAAAACATAATTTCATCTACCAGTTGATCCATTTATAATGAAGTGATCATTCTTACCTTGTCTTTTCTATAACAACATTTATATCTACTCCAAACTCTTGCCTGCCTCACCCATCACCACCTAAGGAATCTTCTGTGGATTCCTTCACAAGCTGGGCTTGAGGCCCCATCTTGTCTCTTGTAAACAATATCATAAACATTCCTTGAATTTATGATGACTCAAAGGTCACACACATGTGATAGAAACTGCACTTCAGCATTTGAATTTGCACCTTTTCTTCAGTTATAATTATGTGGTGTGATATTCTCTCATGATTTTGGACAGAAGACTCAAGTCAACAGACCCCAGTGAGTCCCAAGAACACAAAGATACACAATGACATTCTATGGGATACTGTGCTAGGCTAGGATGCTATGTAAATTACATATTCTCAATTTGTTTGCAATTGTAGTATTTTCAATTAATGAGTTTATTGGGACATGACTTCACTGTAGATAGAGAAGAATCTGTGCCTCTTGAGACTCAGATTCTTCCATTACAGAGGCATTATTAAATGCTTAGGATACAAATAATGACAGAAGTTCCCACTAGGGACCTATTGAAGGCTCCTCTGAGGTGACATTTTAAAGAGCTAAGAGGGTGTCTCGAGGGCAGAAAATCGGTGCAATGCATTATCTTCCTCCCTGCTCAGTTGTACACAGACACAAACCGTAAACATTTAGATCCGAAATATTAGAGAATTAGTAAACGGTGAAGTAATATTGCACATGACCGTTTCAGTGGAGATCATAAGAGCATTTGCAGAGATTCCCTGGGTTCTCGGAAGTGAGCACTGAAATGAACCTAAGTATATTTGGTTTTTGTCTAAGTGGCTTCAAGATGCATAGCTACAGAGGCAAAGGCTTTGTGGGATTCCTCCTCAGGAATGTTGTTTTTTCTCTTAACTGTGTAACCTGAGAGAATTCACAGGGGAAAAAAAAATTCTTGACCACGAGTTGTAAAGCCGCCAATGATGCTGAAGTCACTCGCTGCAGCTGAAGATGCCTGTATATTTGGTTAATGAGTTAGAAAGACCCAGGTGGGAGACATTAAGTCATCTCAGCTCCACCGCCATCCTACAAAGCTGTTCCCTGTGGAACGTTCTTAGTGCTTTCTTCCGTTTTAAAGAACTCAAGAATTTATTTTCTCCATACAGGGAAATTGTCCCACAATGCTGTCAAATTTCTCAAAATTGTCCCATGATCTCTTTTGGCTTTGGCTAGACCTCTCTCTTCCTCTTGAGAAGAGAATGCTGCCCCAGCCTTTAGCCTTCACTGCTGCTGACTCAGCCTCATGGTCCCCATTCCATCCGTCCCATCGTCTCCTTGCAGCCATGTGCTGGAGAGTAACTGTTTAGATGTGTGATAAAGTATGAATTATCCGATCTTGGCTTTATCGCAGTTCTTTCTTCTCCAGCCTAAAGAGATGTGATTCTAGAAAACTCGAGGAATGTGAAGGAGGCAGTGATTTTTCTCAGTTTCTTCTCAAAAGAAAACAAAATGCAGGGCAGTGGAGATCATCCCTTGATTCTAACTTGAGCCTCGAATGGAGCTGTTTTAGGACAGTGCCGGGCCCGTGTGCCGTTATCACACTCAGCCATCACACCCTTATTGCTTGGAAGCGTAATTTCTAAGTTGCCCGGTCCACCTCATAACACCCTTTAGAAAAGATGGGAGTCATTGTTTTTCAAAGCCAGACCCTCTTGTCATTATTTGCCTCCCACAATTTTAATATTCTAAATCACTCTAATAATATCTTCGTAAAGGTCTTATTACTTCTTTCTCATGGTGCCGGTGTTGAGAACAATTCCCTTTGCAATTCTGATATCTCTGGATTTAATTAATAGGCATTTTTCTCCTCGTAAAGGCCAATAATGATAAGGCAGAGAAATGATAAGAAACGAAACAAGGATAATGTATTCAAATGATCTTATCTGGTATTTGGAAGTTCCACTGGGGGCTGGATACCGGGGCTGAATGTCTCTTCTCACTCAGAGGAACAATAGAAGAGTTCCTACACTGCCTTGCCTTGATTTAAGTAACATCTGAATCCAAAATGGCGCCCGTGTCTCAGGAGCAGTGAGGCCCAAGAGCCAGGGAATGTTAGTTGAACTCACTGAGCAAATGAGTGGGACAGCAAACCTCATTACACAGATCACAGTTCCTGAATCTTTCCAGAAACACTGTCTCATTTATCCCCACGACAGTTCTGGGACACAGACATTAAGCTGTCCACGCATGTCTGTCTAAGTTAATAATGGTAGCTTCCGTGTTAGGCCACACGTCCTGGAGGAATCAAATCTCTTCCATTTGGCATGACCGGCAGCTGTGAGTTTGCCTGTGCATTTTGTCCAATTGTCCTGACACACAGCCTGTTACCAATGGCTTGTGTTTAGCTATAGAAACCAATAGAAGTTGCTGCATTAATTGCTCAAGGCATATCGACTTACTCACAAGGATTCATTGAGCATTTGATGCACATGAGAGATCAGTGGCCACCTGGAAGTGAATGACCTATGCAAAGACTCTACCATGAAAACGTTTGTCTTCTAGTGCAGTACGGACAGTGAATGAGCAAATACATGGTACAGGCCCCGGTGTTAGGGGGAACTTTCAGGAGGTGGGCACAGTGGGAGCTGGCACAGTGGCAGGGGTTGTCTTAGTCCACCTCCAGATATCGAAAGCCAGAGTTACTCAAATCCTTGACATAAAATGACTTGGCATTTGCATATAACCTACACACATTCTCTGACATGCTTTAATAATCCCTGGGTTACTGATAACACCTCAGATAGCAGGTCCTATGTAAATAGCTGTTATGCTGTATTTCTTCAGGGAATGATGGCAAGAAAAATGCAAACGTATTTGACATAGATACAGTTAGGGTAGAACTAGATGGTCCACAGTGCTAGAGACAGACTGGGAGCCACGACATAGCAAGAAGCTTTAGCGGGGTCTCTTCAGACATCATACCATTCACCTGGATTTAACTCAGTATTTGGCAAGTTTGCATTGCTTCTTGGATCTTTCTGGAATTGTTTTTACTCCATTGAAATGAACTGAGGTCCTCTGTAAGAGCAATACTGCCCTACTGAATACGACGTCATCAAACACAAAGGAACCGAACAATGAAACATGATAATTCAGCAACCCCAAAGGCATGGTGGGCAGAAGGGCAAGATGCCATCCTCAGACCGCATTAGGTATTAGACATGGAATCAAGCAGAGACCAGCAAAGTTATTCTGTAAAGGGACAGAGAGTAAATACGTCAGGTTTAGGGCCATACAGTCTCAGCAACAGCCACTATGTCCTAGGAATAGGAAAATAGCTTTAAGCCACGGGGGAGGGGGGGTGAGCAGCTATCAGCCTGAACTTCACATGTAGAATTCTTACAGTCACGTGATCAGATCCCCCAGTTGATTATTCCAAACATTAAAATACATCGATAGTGCCCTTACATTTGGGGACACAGAGAAATATGCAACAGGCTGTAGCTTACCTGCTCCTGGAAAAGGAGACCATCTTTGCTATTAGGACAAGACCATGAGAGTTGGGGTGGGGGAGAAGCCAAGCACAGTAACCATGTCTACCTTCTGCGGCTCTCTGCCACTCTTTCTGCAGCTTTCTGGCTGCACGGCCTGCTTTTATTTTCTGTTTTACCTTCAGTGGCCTTTTAAAAGTCTAAGAAGGTTAAGATGCCATATACCTTTAAACCCAGCACTCTGGAGGCAGAGACAGGAGGAGGAGCCTGAGTTTCGGGTCAGCTTGGGCTCCAAACACAAAGAAAAAACAACAAAAAAAAAAGTCTTTAAAAAGTGTAATATCTGCTTAGAGCAGCAGGCTCTGAAGCACAAAGCAGCAAAGATCATAATTACTTCTTTAAGACAGACAGACAGACAGATAGGTGATTGATAGAGAGATGATTGATAGATGATTTATAGATAGCTAATAGAGAGATAAGTATATATATTATATATAGGTGTGTGTATATATATTGTGTGTGTGTGCACGCGCGCGCGCGCACATGGGCTTATTGTCTTCATGTATGCAGAAGCTGGGAGAGGCCAGAAGAGGGTGTTAGGTCTCCAGGAACAGAGTTACAGGCGGCTAGGAACTGCCCGGTGCTGATCGTGGGAATGAACTGAGGCCCTCTGTAAAAGCAGTGCTGCCCTTAGTCCTTACACCATGTCTCCAGCACCAGGAACACAATTTCTAACTCGTTTAAATGTATCTAATATCAGTGTTGTTGAGGGGCCACCCATTACAAGTTTAGCCTGGGTAGATACCAGTGAGTGTCATGTTTCAAGCCTGTTTCTGGCCTATCATTAACCTGCCCATGAAGAACAAAACCTGTGGGCAGGTGAGCAAGCGGTTGCTGGAGTGTTTCTCCCACACCTTGCCACACGAACTGGGCCTTTGTTCGTCTCTACTTCCGGCCAAGCGCTCTAACTTTTCCTTGTCAATCTTCCCCCACCAGGTGATGAAGCCAGTGGCTCAGGCAGTGGCAGCGGCTGCATGGATGACGTGTGTCCCACGGAGTTCGAGTTTGTCACCACCGAGGCCCCTGCGGTGGACCCGGACCGGAGAGAAGAGGAATCTTCGGCGGCCACACAGGGCAGCTGCTCCCTTCTTTCCTGGTCTCTGGTCTGCATGGTCCTCGCCCTGCAGAGACTATACAGATAATCGCCGGCTTTGGTCAAATGGAACTGCATTTTAGCTCTTCAGTGGCCAACTCCCCTCTTTTCTTACACTCTTGGACAACGGACCATGCCACAAAAACTCGCCGTTTTCTATGACCAGAGAGCAGTGTTGCAACCTGTCTCTGTTTTTGTTTTCCCAAAGAGCACCGGGTGCCGGAGGATCGGCTTCTTTCCTTCAGCTCTCTCTGGGGACCTTGTTTATTCCAGAGAGAATTCTTACTCAAATCTTTCTTACCAAGAGATTTTTTTCTTACCGTCATTTGCTTTTATGCTGCAAAATTAAAGGGATTTCACGTTGTGAGGGTTCTTTTTTTCCTAGCACCCCACTTAAAATAAAATAAGATAGGAAGAAAATAATTTTCCTTTTCAAATCGGGCCAAACCCCAAGACAACTGCCTTTTCAACAAGGAAGCAAATAAAGGCACTCTCGTGCTCTCAGGCTTGGCGATGACAGCCAGCTCCTGGGGCGAGCTTTTCCGTGACAAGCCAAGTTTACAAAATGCTTATGAGGAGGAAGCATAACATTTTTTTTTTTTTTACTGTAGTGGAAACACGCTGTTGTCTTGGAGGTATTGTCTTACACTCTACCCAAAATGATTTGGAGGTACTAATCGTAAATTTAGGATTCTGTCTTTATATGAGCAGTAATCTTACAGCAACTCAATGCCTCTCTTTCACCTGTCTGATGCCGCATTCATTGATGGCCATATTTTCTCAGTTTCCTGACACCTGTCCATTGTATCCAATTGGCACTGGTTGTCTTAAGTTCTTCACAGATGCCCCTGTCAAGTCTCATTCCTCCTGGGTCTTGACTAAAAAAAAAAAAA
>LOEQ01002229.1:478633-499381 GCA_001685075.1 Bramus lutescens | reverse complement strand
AAAATCTTCATTGGTACAGTCTCGACTTTCACCACCAGTCCGATGTGAATTAGAATCATAGTTCCTCTGTTCCTGACCGTCCCCCAGATAAGAGTTCTCTCACTGACAGTGACAATTAGCTCCACACATGAGTTTCTGTTCTAGACTCTTTGATTTGTGGCAGTTGGTTTCAGCATCACAAGGGCATTCTCTTGCAAAATAACTCACAACAACAAAAAACTCAAGACAAAAAAAAAAGAGAAAAAACACTATATATATAGTACTGACATGGAGATTTCGTTCACTTTTTTAGTCTTAGTAATGATCATCTATTTTTATATCAATATATATATATATAAATCACAGATTTTAACTTCTTAATTCCAAGCTCAGGGTTGGCACCCCTTTGTAACAAAACTGTTTTGTCAACCAGGTCTTCTTGTTTTGTGGGGCTCAGAGAAGGGATTCCCCAGTGATCTGTGAGCACCAAGAAATCAAGAAAGAGAACTTTTTATGTATCTAACTGTCCATCTATTCCAAGTTTGCCAGGGCACACCCTTCTCACACAAGTTTGCTCTGTCCCTGTGCTCCAAACTGTCCTGAGCTCACAGGATGAGCCCTGATGTACAGGACGTTACTGGCAATGGAATGCGTATGTGTAAAGATTGTTAGTCGTGAAAAACCATTGCTCTCATGTACAACACCTCTGCCCTAGGACTCCTGCTGGGTACTACAGTAAATGACCTAAACTCAAGAGGCCAATTCTAACCGACCCACAAAGTCAGGCTCAATGCTTCTCCCAGCAGAGAGAAGCAAAGCAAACCAAACTGGAGTTGTCTGAAGACAGTTGGCTAGCCATGTGGTTTTGGTTTTNNGGGGGGTTATTAGTTTTGTTTTGTTTTGGGTTTTGGGTTTTACGATGCATCTGCATTAGAGAGAAGAAATATTTCAAGACACCGCAGCACACCAATCACATCTTAACTGGCTCATCAACAGTATTGAAACACAGATGGTTCTATCTCTATTTTCACCAAAAATGAAATTAGTTATCAATTTAGTCATCATATCTAAGTAGAACACATGCACTAGTATTAAGAATATTTGAGCACTTTTGAAAAACAAAACATCTTTACCTGCATCGGTTGCTACTTTATGCCTAACAGAATATCTAGTGTAGGATTCTGAGATTATAGTATCTTTCACTTCAGTTTGTGTGAAGTTAATACTTAGTCAAATCCAGAATTGCCTCCCTTTGGAAAACCATCCAGTTCACTGCCCCCCTTCGGCTTGTAATCACCAGTCACACATAACATATCTCTACCAAGGACCAGTCACTTATGTTACGCAGCTCATTGTATGTTCAGAAATCAGTATTGTTTTTCTCCAAAAATTATGGTGCAATACAAATTAAATCAACTTTGAGTAATAATTTTTATGATGGAACATGAAGCTCCATCTTCCTTTTAGAAATATTTCTACATTATTTCTATAACATCCATCAAGATTCTTATTTTCTACTATGCTTTTGACCCCAAATGGGTTTTTTTTGTGTGTGTGTGTGTGCACATGACAACACATTACATTAATGAGCGTGAGCCCATGTTCTGTGCACACTAGTCACACAGCTACTATAAAAATGCTTGCTTCCTTCGTTCCAACACCTATATTCTCAAAGGTATTCCTCCTAACAAGATCTACTGAGCGAGAGTTGAAATAAGGCTTGGCCAACAAAGCCACATCTTTCGTCACCTTGCATGGACATGGTCAAAATATCATTCACTTGAACTTTCTGCTTTTTGTCATCATCCATCATATGGGTTTCAGACTAATTTAATGCTAAGGTGTTTTTTTTTTCTGTTCCCTCAGCCTCTTCAGTGAGTTTCCCCTTTTCAGTACTGTGGAATCCTCTCCTCAAACTTGCTTTCTCATTTTAGCAGTGATGGGGGTGTGTTCATGCTCCATCGCCACTCATAGCCTCCCCTCATTTGTAAAGATGTTCCCTAAATTCCGTAATCACATCACAACTTGTATTATGAGTAGAGAGGAATGGGACCCTAAAAATTGGACACTAGAAATTGGTGGGTGGTGCTCATAACTGCAAACACTTAGCTTATTGAAGTGCCTCTATTTACATGTTCTTTAGTTATAATATGTATTTTTCTAACAGAAATACACATCTGTAATTGATGTTTATTATACTTTGTATATCTTACAACAAAGGCTACATGGAGGCTAATGTCTTCAGCAGAGAAGAATGAACCATAAATTTATGAATAAGAGCCCTATGGTCCTGGATTGACAGCCACGAGACAGCCTTCTGTCGTTGCAGTGAAGGCCAAGTTGGCACTTTGATTACATCATTGCAGACTGTAGCACTGAAAGTCTGACTCCCTTACCATGATTCGCCCAAGGAAGAAGGTGACACGAATCACCTCCTCAAATGTAAGGGGTAGAAGCTACTTTTGTCTACACTGAAAAACAAGATTCATTGATGAGTGGTAGTAATTTTTAAAGGAGCATTCTTTAAATCAAACACATTGACAATATTGTTGGATGCAGAACCATGAATCCTGAGTTCCATTCCCTGCTAAAGACATCAGCTTTCTGCAGTTCTTCTTGCCATTACACACATATTTTGGCTATAGACTAAGCACCAACTTAAGTCCTCAAGAAGGAATAAAACTTGGTAAAAATCCTCACTTGTGATTCTTTTCTCACCTCTTTCTGCAAGGCTAGCTATCAGGTAGTTTGACTTTAGGTTTCAAGTGTTAAGAAACACAGGATTTGGCTTCTCCAAACACCTGCAGATACTCAAACTCATTTTCTTTGATTTACAATTGCTAACTCATTTAATTTAAAAAAAAATGTAGCCTTGCCATCAGAAGAGGAAAGTAGTCCATAAGTTCTAAATCCACAATGTGTTCCTCCTTGGTAGAGACATTAGCCAGTGCTTAGTTTTAGGCCAACTTCTACAAATAGAGTACTGATTTGTACGCACTCTGGAGAATTGCTCTGTCATGACTTGCTGCAGCCCAGATTCAGCTTAGCATGGGAATGCTTGGGACTTCACTGGGAGTGGAGCGGATACTAGAATCATTGGCGTGGCTTTGTAATGGCGGACTCCGTGAGCAACACCTGATGAAGGCACCACAGTGTAGTCTCTGTGCGCATAGACAGAACACATGTGCGGGAGAAATGTGTGCACCAATCAAACCTAAATTTTATGTGACTGTCAAATGACTATTATTTGGGTTAAGATTTTTTTCATTTCTGATTTGGATAGAAAATTGCTATTAATCTTGTATTAAAATAGTTTTTAAAAATCTACCTTTGCTCTCTCTGTGTTTCCTAAATGATATTCGTAGCCTGTGGTTTATATTTTAAAGTCTTTTTGTTCACATAATTTTAGAAGCATTAGTACTGAAAATCAGTAGTCAACCAAGTACACACAGCACCAGAAATTGCACACCTCGGCAAGTATAGGACATTCGGTTTCTTAATATGTAAGAAAAGCACTCAATCCCTCTTCTTCTGTTTCTTCTTGAAAAACTCATGTAGCATCATAGAACTAATATCAATACCCTACAGACGAGGTCAAAGAAAACAATTTGATCACATGTCAAAGGACTAACTGCTTCCAAATGGGGCAAACCGCGTCGACTTTCTGTTTCTGAGATGTTCCCATGCCTCCATTCACACGGAATAGACTAGCCCTTCAGATTCACTTAGCCATCGGGTTTGAAACTCCTCTCTGGTCACCCTGCCGTGGGTGCTGGGTCGCAGGTGTCCAATTGCCACCAGGTATGAGGTACTCAGTCCTCAATGTAGTTAGCCATTATTTTAGTAGAAATACATCATTAATTTCAAGAACACTCTTAAATGAAGGAGTCTATATTAAAGAGGGTATCAAGAATGAGGCATTTAGCTGTAAGGAATGCTACACTTCTATTATCACCATTGTGGTTTTTATCAAGCAAAGCAGTTTTCAGGAGACCATTTGGGGGCTCTAGAACAAGTGCACCTACAAAATCAGAATGTAACAGATTTCATTTAGAAGCAAACTGAAACCAGTTTAACGGGAAGGAAAAAAAAACATAAAATGCAGAGTACTTTTCATTAAGTAGTAAGGATGTTTATTTTGAATGAGTAGTCTGGGAAATATTTATCAAATATGGGCATCAAAATATAAGAATGAAGCAGTGGCAATTAGAGGTCAAATATCGTTTTGTGTTTGAGAGCTAGAGAGGCACGATGCCAGCGTAAGCCTAGGTGAACAGATGTGCACGCTGATGTGGTCTCTGTGTGCTTCTCTGCCGTTTATTTGACAGTGTAAACAAGCAGGCAAGCATACAGTGTTGGGTTATACGTAGGGCATACAGAAAAGCCAGGAAGAATCCAAAGCCTCCTTTCTAACCTGCCAAGGCAGCCTGGGCTCTTGTGCTCCCTGAAGTACAACCAGAACAAGAACAGGGAAATTGTTGTCCCAAGAAGGCACCAGCGCGGAGAGCAGCAGAAAGGAGGGAAACGCATTGGATTCCAGCGCAGAGAGCAGCAGAAAGGAGGGAAACGCATTGGATTCCAGCGCGGAGAGCTGCAGAAAGGAGGGAAACGCATTGGATTCCAGCGTGGAGAGCAGCAGAAAGGAGGGAAACACATTGGATTCCAGTGCGGAGAGCAGCAGAAAGGAGGGAAACGCATTGGATTCCAGCGCGGAGAGCAGCAGAAAGGAGGGAAACGCATTGGATTCCAGCGCAGAGAGCAGCAGAAAGGAGGGAAACGCATTGGATTCCAGCGCGGAGAGCAGCAGAAAGGAGGGAAACACATTGAATTCCAGCGTGGAGAGCAGCAGAAAGAAGGGAAACGCATTGGATTCCAGAATACAGCAATTCATCAACCTTAAACGAGCTTGTCTCTTCAAAGCACGCATAGCGTCTGTCTTGTTTTAAGAAATTTTTCATGGACTTAAGTAAATGACCTTTCTTTCCAGAGATATGTGATGATCTGTTATCACGGGCCAGCAACAGTTACAGATCTAAGAGCAGGTGGCATGAGCTCTACTTCTAAGCATCTTGCATCTCCCCCAGAGTTAGGCAGATACAGCCAACATATAAGTGAACATGTGAACATGGTAACTTCAAAACATGGGAGATGACATGACAGGCCTTACCCAGGAATGGCTCTAGGGAGGGACTCAGGTCATAGAAAGCCTCCCCAGTGGTGTGTGAGCTCCCATCTAATGAAATAAAGGAGCAATCACACCCTCTGGTGGGAGGCTGGCTACTCGCCAGACCCGCAAAAACTATAGATAGGCGCACAGAAGACACCTACAGCACGCTTGGTCATTTAACTGTGTTCTCTCTTGAGTTTTTTTCTTAATTAAAACCCTAAGTAAAGAAACTATGGGCTCTGGGTGCTTGCATGCCTTTGAACATGTAAGTACTGTGAATCAAAGCATGACGCGTGGACAAGAAGTACATGAAGTCTGCATTCCCTTGCCTGTCAGTTTGTCCTACATATCACGTTCAGAAGAAAAGCAAATTCTGTACGGTGTCTTGTAGCTCCAGGGACTCCGCCTTTCATCGGTCTTTCTTGCAGTTTATTTACCTGGTCCCATGGTCAACCTGACTCCAGATAGAGGTTTAAACAACTGAGCAGCCAGGCAGCACAGGGAATGGGCTTGGTACCCTTTGCTGACCACTGTGGCAGCATCCGGGAAAGGACTGTGACACTGGACCCTTGTCCATCTAAGTCCTGATGCTGGTGGCCATGTCTATCCTGAACTTTTCTCTTTAGACATCTGGAAATGTGACTGTCAAGTTAAAGAAAGGTCTGTCTAAAGAACGAGATTATTCTCTCTCTTGATACAGCACGCCCTATATTCGTAAGAAGCAGTTCATACAAACGGGAAATGTCACATTCATCTTCCTATCATGATCAACGTCATATGTCCCTGATGTAGGCAGACGTTCCTGCCTTGGCCATACAGAGCAAAGAACCTGCGTGGTGAAGCCTCCGTCTCCTCTCCTGGCTTTGGTTGGTTGGCCACCTTCTCTCCCCACCCCCTCAGGCTAGTCAAACTCTAAAACTAGAATTTTGAGTTATTCTGGTTCCTATCAGCCTCTTCTAATGTGTGGACATGACACAGCCATTCAGCAACAGGATCCTAGTCGTCAGTTCTGAAGCTGATGCTGGCACAGAGATTCCAGGGTTTCCACTCGTCTCCAGTTCTGAATCATATACTGTGGGTTCCATTGTGGATTCTGGTACCTGCTCCTGCGTGTGAAAAGTGAGATGCCCAGATTGTAGTATGCAAAGACATTATGAAAAGCTGCTTCACAATAATGCAGGGATAATTTTAATGTTTTATTTGTTTGTTTAAACCAGTTCGTGTAAATTAGCACTTTGAAACTGTCTTAATAGAGTCACAGATACACCTGGCATTTTACACGTGTTTGATTTTAAGAAGGAAGCCTTTTTATTTGTTTAAAGGAAATCTATATATCAAGCAATCTGTATTTGGGAAGAGAACTTGAACCAGGAAAGCTAGGTAAACAAAATTGGCTTTTTCTAGAAAACAATAGCAGTAGCTTTCCCACACTTGAAATCTTACTTCTTCTGGGACAAGGATGTGATTGCTCTCTTCCCGTATCTTAGGAGCAGAGAAGGCTTGACTTGGGGTAGCATGGGAGGAGGTAAAAGGGAGATGGAGTAGAAATCATCCTTCCATCGTGAGCTTCATCTTGCTAAGGAAGATACCCACAGCAAGGTAAATCAATGAAAAAAAGTTACAAAGGAACGTTAGTACATGAGTGACTCTTCATATCTATTCACAAAGTACAGGTCAGAAACCAATGTGTCCCAGACTTTTCAAGATAATCCCCTGTTTCTGTCCCAGTATAATGATTGACAATATCTCTTTCACTCTCCATAATGTCTTTAGCTTATGTTAAATTAAAAGTTCACTGAAGGTTTAATAATGCCCATTTACAAGATCAAGTTATACTCACGTGCATATAACCCCTCATGGTTTTTCGAGATACCTGCCCAGCTGAAACAGACTAGGTAACCTCAGTCAACAGCAATTCCTGAGCTTACAAGCATCCTACCTACTTGTTGCATTGGGAAAAAAATCTAGAATTAGAATCAAGAATCCAATACCAACTCTGGCATCATCAAGTACCCAATGCTTGTCACTAACCATAAGCCTGCTTTCACCCTAAAATGGGCTGCACTTGGCACAGGACCTCAGGAGAGTCTTTCTGCATCTCAGCATTCTGGTGGTGGGGGTTGTCAGTAAATGAAACACCCAGTGACTAGAGCTTTCACACAGTTGTTCTGTGATCCATTCACTACTGTTGAGAGAAAGAATTTGAGCTCCCCTGTTTCTATTTGCCAGTCTTAGCAAGACCAGACCAACTATAAGCATTTTCTTTCTTCCTTCCTTCCTTCCTTCCTTCCTTCCTTCCTTCCTTCCTTCNCTCCCTCCCTCCCTCCCTCCCTCCCTTCCTTCCTTCCTTCCTTCCTTCCTTCTTGAAAGTCATATATAGGATTGACCAGTGTTTCTGGCTTGGCCATAAATACCAGAATTCTTCTTTGTCCTGACATAGCACACAAGATACATGAGATTTGCATTAGATAGCACCACTCATTCCCTAGGCATTACTGTGACCTCCCCCAACTTGCCTCCTCCCCCTCTCAAAGAAGTAGGGGGGAAAATGCAAGGAAATAACAGGCATGGAGTTTTCCAGCGGTGAGTCCACTCCGACTCAGAGAAGGGCATTTGAGAGCTGCGTCCGTTCAGTTATCAATTCTAAAACGCTACTGGCAACGTTTTCCATCTGATGCAGGCGTTGGAATAATAAAAGCCTTGTGATGTTCCACTTATCATCTGGAAGGATGAGATCCATGCGAGAGCAAAGTGTGATAGAAAGAGTGTCACCTGCTGATACCCAGCATATAAAATAACCATTTGCTTAAGTCATACAGCCCTCTACAGAGCGCTCCCGGCATCCTTCTGCAAGATCACCTGGTCCTGGAGACTTTTCCTTGAAGGATTACTTGGACACAAATGTGCACATTTGCATGGCCTACAGAATAGAGATGAGGACTTCTTCTAGAGTTTGCTGCATTAGATAAGATGCGAGATGGAAATTCTCCTCAAATACATTTAATTATTCAGAGCCTTGCACTCCGGCGTTAGTTTAGGAAGATGTATAATTCATCCCAACACATTTACTCTCATCAAAGAGAAAACAGTAACACATACTTAAAAAAAATCGTAAGCAACACCATAATAACAATGCCTGGGAACTGTGCTCAGTGTTTCCCATATATGAACTAGTTCATCTTGTTCTAAAAACAGGACACTCGCCATGTGAGAGGATGTGTGTTTCGAATCCCAGCACTCAGGAGGCAGAGACAGGAGGATCTCTGTGAGTTTGAAGCCACAGTGTGGTGATTATTCTTGGTTGTCAACTTGGATGCATATGGAATTAACTAAAAAACCGAAGCAGTTTTAGATCATTTGAAGCGGGAAGACCCCTCCTAGTCCACGTCTTCTGAGATCAGAGCAACCTTTAATCCAGATCTTTTGGGGTGGTAAGATCCACCTTTAATCTGGGCCACACCTTCTTCTGGCAGCCTATATAAAGAACATGGGGAAAGGAAGCTCTCTTCTCTCTGACTGTTCACTATCACTGGTATCAGAGCCTAGGATCATATCCTCCAGCCTCATGAACAGAACAACTACAGAATTCTTGAACTTGCTATTGGTAGTAGACGGCAATTGTTGGACTATGAGGAGCATAGATTGCAATCCATTCCAATAAATCATCTGTGTGTGTGTGTGTGTGTGTGTGTGTGGTGTATCTGTATTCATTCTGTAAATCCTGTTCCTCTAAAAAGCTCTAACCAATACACCTGGTCTAGATAGTAAGATCCAGGCTAACCAGGGCTACACGGTTAGATCTTGTTTCAATAAATAAATAAATGTAAAAATAGAACATTGTTAAAAAAAAAGACAAGAAGAAAGGATAGCTATTATTGTTCTAATTAGATGAGGAAGCTAAGATACAGATGAGATGAATTTCTTACCCAAGTCCCAAGTAGTGAACAATTGGCACCCAAAAGACAATAAAGTCAGTGGAGCTAGAAGCAGACATGTTCCCCAGGGAGGAGCATTCTCTGAGTGGAAACAGAGCATGCCCTCACCCTGCTGGGAGGAAGCACAAGGGGAGGAGGAAGTCTACTTTGGAAAGAAACATCGGTCTGTCTCTCTTGTAGGTCCCACTGCGGATGAGGCAGATGAGAAACTATCTACACCCATGTCTTTCACATGTGTGCTTTAACATGCCCAGAAGATAATATATATGTTTCCAGTCCACATCCTGGGGTCTGAGGAGGATGCCATCCCCTGGGAGGAGGCACCCAGAGACACACATGTGTGTACATAAATATCTGTGGAGCCGAGCAGTGGTGATGCTCGCCTTTAATCCCAGCACTCGGGAGGCAGAGACGGGCGGATCTTTGGGAGTTCTTGTAGGCCAGCCTGGTCTACAAGAGCTAGTTCCAGGACAGATTTCAAAGCTACAGAGAAACCCTGTCTCGAAAAAGCTAAATAAATAAATAAATATCTGTGGAGCATGGAGATAGGGTTTTAACCTCCATTCCCCATGCTCTGTGAAACACACAGGGTACCCCACTGACTAACAAGGCTTCATTCAATGCTAAGGTCTAGAAATGCCACTTTGGCTTTGTGTTGGCTGTGAATGAGCTCACTCAACCTCTTGGCTGAATTATAACTCTCTCATCACATGTTCCTTGTTTATTATCCCCTCGGACCACGCCCTGTGGTCCGAGTGTCAGCAGCAACCCCTTCCCTGACAGCTAGGCTGTTCCTGCCTTGCATTGTGGGGCTGTTGGACTGGGACCGATGGGCAAGGAACAGAGAGAGAGAAAAGAGCCACCTGATGTTCAGTGACAGGGACAAGAAAGTGTCTAACATGCCCCATACCCTCCAGGGTTACAAAGATGCTTTCCTTCCACCTCCCCCCCGAGACTTCATTAACCGAATGCGGCAATCTCCTAAGCCAAGCTTGTTAGAGTAAATGTTAAAGTTGCATGCCCTGGCCAAATGGTGTTCAGAGTTCTCCAAGTTGCTAATTGTAAAAGCACGGATCTCACCCAGAGAGACTGGAGTGAGACTGGGATGTAGTGTCTTGTGTTTGCTTTAATCAATGATGTGTTTCTTGATGAACGGGCCTTTCCCACAAATATTGAAGACAGCTGCCTAATGACTCTCTATTAGCACCAGCTCACATCAGCGGTTAGGCACCTTCCAAAAGTACTTAATAAATACTATTAGAAGATTTGCTTCACAAGGACCAGATGCAATGTTGTGTTATTAGACAAAAGCGGTCTTAAAATGCTTTCAAGGTAGCATTTTAAAAGTAATCTTTTATTAGGTGGCTTCGTGAGACACCCTGCGAGCACTTCAGACTCACGAGAGGTTGAGTTCACACAAAGAACACGCTACCAGATGGTGACAGTAATTACCCTATCCCAAACTTGAATTGTTTTACCCCCACCTTTTCACCCACAAAGTTGACAACACAATGTCTTCCTTTGGAGGGGAAGCAGGTCGTGTCTGTCTTCCTGCTGGTCCAGATGTCTTAATGAACAGGTACTTTTTATTACCAAGTATAAGACAAGAATGTTTCGGTCCTGCTAGCCTACACTGACTGATATGATCAAAAAGGATAAGAATACATTTCCATCTGCAATAACTCTTTGGAGCCAAGGTTCACTTTCAAAGCTTCTTGGCTTTCACTAAGTTATCAGTTATTGAATTCTTTTCAACTCCCGCTGATGCTGCCAGGAAACACCCAGAATCTCTAAAAGAGGCATTCTCCTAATCCTTAAATCATTGGGAAAAAAATCCTTAGCATCTGTTAAATGACTTTTGCCTCCTAATCTGCTCAAAAGGAACAGGAAGAAAATACTGGGACATTTCTTAATTAAACAGCAAGGGATAGATAAGGGGGATTTGACATCACTGCCAGGGAAAAGTCAGAAAGATGAAGATAAATTAAGCATCCCTAAGTCCTAAGATATCTGATGTCCCTTTGGACGGAACCAGTTGGCTTCTCAAGTGATCTCTAAGACCAAGCCTTTAATCCATGCATGTGTTGTTCTGTTAGGGTAAATGTAAGTAGAGGTCATAAAACTAGCAAGGGGACCGTGGTGGGGGAAATGGGTACACAGGTCTGATGTGGAAAGGGGTCTGCTGGGAATGGGAGGGTACCGGGAGGACAGCAAGGAGAAGGGGTCAACAAAAATAATGTAAATAGGACAGAGGAGATCTGCCACTTGAAATCCTAACTGAAACACAGCAATCAAGTCTGGGTGTGGGGTGCACACCTCCAGCCTCTAAACCTAATTTTTGGGCTGTGCATCAACAAGGACAAGAGCTAGAAACTGAGCAGATAAGCCTCTCAGCTGAACTGTGCCAATCCAGCCACAACTTGGACCCAGTTTTTCCTACTGTGTTTATTCAGATTTGGAGTCAACAAATTCTAGAACTGTCTTTTGCACTGTTGTATGATCCCCTGTGGAACTGTATTCATGCCTTATTGGTTATCGACATGTCAAATAATGTATAACAGTCTGGACTGACTGTCATGTAGTTGACTTCATGCTTCAGGTAGCAGCATTAACCTCTGCTCCTCTGTTTGAGCATCAATTTCACCTGCAGGAGCTCAGAATGCACCCTCCCACACGGTACCTGAAGACTGGGACTCTCCCGCCTCCCTATTTCTAATGAAAATCTGTCATTCGTGTTTCCATTATAAATGTGTTTCCATTTGCAAAGTTGTCTGCTCTGCCTTCTAAGAAACAACACTCCTATCTCTGCAACCTTAGGAACAGCAAGCTTTTGTTATCTTACATGCCAATCACCTGCTCACAACTGCCCTAAGAGCCCAAGGCTCTTCCTTCACTCACAGACAGCCCCCTACCCTTCTTCATGGCTCTCTGGGAGAGTGTGCAAGTTCTCCCTAGTGGGCACTTACGTGTGTGATTGCACTCTCTTCTTCAACCTTTCAAACTTGTCTACTATCAGTTTAATTTGCAAGTCTTGGGGACTGAACTCAACAGAATAAAGGGGGTTTTCCTCTTCCATAGACCCCTCATCAGAGTCTATGGAATAAGCGTGTCTTGTGCCATCTGTTTGCAGATGGTTATTAATTTTCAGACCAAACTTCGGTAGTCTGAAACAATGCATTAAGCACTAAAATTAAGGATGATTTTTTTGTTTGTTTGTTTTGTACTTTCTTCTTGGTATACATCATAGTCAGTATTCACAGATTCCATACATGAAAATTCACCTATTTGTTGGAATGCATTTGGGAGATGCAGTACCTTCCGCCACCCACAGGCTTGCATGAGGCGGAGCATCAAAGACCCGACCCTCCTGATGGCTTGCCCCCACTGAGTTTTACACAGCAGCTCTCGACTCTCTCATGGAATGAGGGTCCTTTCTCCTGTCCATTTTGCAACCTTTGGCTCATTTTTTTCATACTTCTCGCCAGCGATGTTGCTGTCCCATGAGCCAGCAAACTGCTCACAGCATAATTCTGAATCACTGTCCTTTGTCCCTAAAATGCAAAGAAATCTGTAGCGTGTCCTACAGAGAAAATATCCTTCAGACAGGGGTGTTACAGAGCTCCTGGACAGGAGCTGTATACAATGTATATGTATTTACACAGCTATGATGAAACTCTTCACCAGTTTTCTATACTCTCTCTCATCACAATTGATTATTAATGTGCTATTTAAGGTAGTGTGTGAGCAAATAAAATACTGGGAGGAATTTAATTGTCACGTTTCTCCTGCGTCCTGCCAGCTTCACATGAAAACATCGCAGCAGAGAATTAATGAGAGGATCGCTGGAACTCTACAGTCTGGATTCCACAGCTTGTCCACGCATCTGTATCCTGTTCCAGCCAGAACCATGTAACACTGCACAAGACAGGCTAGGCAGCTTTTATTTCGTCCCTACCTTCAGTTTCGGGTGAGAAAGGACAAGCTGAAAGGAAGAGGAGCCACAGGTGTCCCCTTCGCTCTTTGCTGCTAGGTCATCATTTTGAGAGGAAGTTACAGACTAATGGGAAAGCAGTGTGAATAAGAGGAGACACAGTAGCTTGCCTGGCGATTTGTTGCGTTTATAACATTGCTGCTGTCTCCCCGAGGTGCATGCAACTCCTCAATCAAATGGAAGCATGGCCCTGGGGGCGCTGGCTGCTCTACCTTCTCTTTGTGGGAAGAATATGCTCACTGGGGCTCCAGATCTTATGGGGCGCTGCTAACATCACAAAAGGAACAATAGACATGCATAGTCTGGAGTTTTCCTCTGTTGAGGGATTATATCGTCCCATCAGACTTTGTATTAAAATGCAAATTTAAAGAAAGAATTACCAAGAATTTTGAGATGGTGATGACAGAGCGGTAATGCAAGCCCCTTTTGAGCAGGGGACACCCAGAGAGTTATACTAGTCAGCTTCATGCTACTACAGGAAATACAACTAAAGGAAAGGGTCCATTTGGCTCACCAGAGGTTTAGCTCTACAAACCAGGCCTCTGATGGAGGTGTCGGAGAGCAGGAACGCGAGCATCCATATTACATAAGTGCGTACAGCTTGAACCGTAGCATCCGGAGAGACTGCGTAGCTCTAGTCCCACAGCCTCCCTGGAAGGCGTGTACAAAATCACTCACAGACCTTCCTGTAAGCCCTATCTCCTAAAGGTCCTTCCACCTTCCAACTGTATCGATTACCCAAGGGCTCCTGGAGGACATTAGCCCTATGTGAACCACAGCGTGACCACGTAGGTGGCACATCTGTGAAACTGACCCTGACACCCAGCCCCCACTGAGCTATCCACCTGGAATTCATAAGTGGCTTCTAGTATAGAAAACACTCGCTCATCTAAGTAAGGACGTTTTCAAATTAAGTGTCCCCTTCCTAAATGACAATGAGACCTTGAATAGTGGTGGCATCATTCAGCCTTGGTATTTGCCTGTTATCGAAAAAGAAACTCTGGACCTTTACTTGGATTTAACTGAGCAAACTGGATAAAAATCACTGAAAAGCACACCGAGAACAGGTATAGATGAGGGGCAGAGGATCCGCCTCAGGCCTGAGACCCTGGGTTGAGTCTCCAGCATCACTGGTACGTGAGCGTGTATATATGCACACACTTCTCTGTTGCAAGCTAAGTTCTGAATTTGAATGCAGAGGCATGTAGGGAAGCTCGGCTGTATGAAATACACATCTTTACAAAGAGATTGAGCTTCAGCAGGATTTTCTAAATCAATGGCGCCCATGGGGAATGTCTGGAAGAAAAAGAAAATCTCCAGGGTATTAGGTGGGAAGATGTTCAAAGCTCGAAGAGGGAGGAAACGGAACAAGAAAAGGAAGGAAAAGAGCCCACTCCGGTAGCAGCAGCAGCAGGGGTAGCCTTGGGAATGAGGGAGGCTGGGAAGGGCTGCTCTCTGAACCCTCAAGGTGAGGCTGAGAGTTGAAACTTCAGAAAAATGAGAGGAAGAAATGGCCAGAAACTCTGAATACAGATCCTCAAGGGAGAGCAGCCTGGAGGGACAGAAACATCAGTAGAAGCTTCTGAGGGCGGATAAAAGGAAGAGGCAGCAGCCGGGGGCCGGAAATGGTTAGTAATTGATCGCAGGCCATGCAACCTTCACACTGAATGGAGAAAGGGTTTATCGGGCTCATGGTTCCGAAGTGACAGAGTACATCAGGACGGGAGGAGGCATGATGACAGGCAAGGAAAGTGTGGTGGTAGGAGCAACAGACTAGCAGCTCCCATTTCCGTTCCCACACAAGAGCTGAGGGAAAGAGCAGAAAGTGTGGTGAGGCTGTAAGTCCTCAGACCCCACTTCCCCTTACAAGTCCCCCAACAAGGCTCCACCTCCCAAAGATTTTCTGTCCTTCCCAGATAGCGCCACCAGTTGGGGACCAAGTGTTCAAATACATGAGCGTTCCGGGGGCACAATTCTCATTCAAACCACCATTTACTTCAAAACTATGTGTGCATCTTCTGCTTACAGCGGGCTGCAGCTCATCAGCGCTGGCGGAGGACAGACTCTCACGTGCTCCCTCTGGTCTTCCCTCTATTGCCGTGCCCTCTCCATTCAAGCACAGTACAGGAGGGCCAGGATTCAGGCTGCTGGGGTCCCGCACAGTACCTGAGGGCGTAATGGAGGCTGCTGGGGTCCCGCACAGTACCTGAGGGCGTAATGCAGGCTGCTGGGGTCCTGCACAGTACCGGAGGGCGTGATGCAGGCTGCTGGGGCTAGAAGTTGTCAGCTGTAAATACCCCTAACCGGAACACTGACCTGTCAGTCAGGATGAGGCCTGTAATCAAAGCTGAGACTGATGACTTATTTAATATTTGCTAAGTGCCTTGTATATTCCAGGCATTGTTCTGAGTGCTCCGTCTTCATACAAGCGTACATCATTGCTCACCATCCGCCATCTCAAAAGGCATCTTTCCAGGACAGAGTGAAGCCATGCAGACTGTGGAACTATTTCAACCATTTCTCAATATCTGCACCTTCACATGATGAGAAGAAACACAAGAGGAGACTCACAAATTGCTAGTGGTTTTATTCTAGAAATGGAAGTCACACTGGAGAGCACATAAACCCCAGGTGGTTTTGGCTAATTCAAGGTGAAAGCTAAGAAAGAAATTCCAGGTGTCCTACTAATATAGCAAACGGGTCATCTATTAATTAACAGGAAAAAGGGAGATGTTGTACTCAGACCTTATGGCTGCAGATTGCTTTTTAAAATACGCTTTTTAATTGGGGTCAGGAGCCTGACTTCCAAGTGTTCAATTGGTATTGCTGGTGACTGATGATGGGGACAGCCCACACCTGCTTGAGTTTTCTCAACTTTTCTCCGGTGCATGAATAATGTCTGAGTAGGGTATGTTCGTCCTGCTCAGTTTCAACCATCCAACATACACTATTCTGATCTTTTGTAGCATGATGAATTGTAGTGGAAAGCTCAGATTGGGATCACAGGTTAAAATTAGCCTCATCCAAGGGCTATGGAGACGGCTCAGTGGTCACGCTGCTTACTAGGCAAGCTAGTTCAGATCTCCAGCACCCACATCCAGGGTAGGCCACAGGGTACCGGGACGATGGAGAGAGGCAGACCCTGAGATTTGCTGGCCCACTAGTCTAGCCAAAAGGTGAGCTCCAGGTTCAGTGAGAGCCATCTCAAGAACCACATTGAAGAGGGATAGAAAATGACAGTATTAGCAACCTACGGTTTTCACATGTGTATGGTCTGTCACACCTACATACCCATGGGTACATGCATATACATACAACACACAGAACAATGATAATAACAATGATAATAATTAGCCTTAATAAAATACCAGGTACGCAAGAGTGATTGACTATAATTTCAATGATAGTAACTATCAAAATAAGATGGAGATAAAAGCACAATAGATAGGTGTTTCTCGGAGCTTCAGAAAACTAAAACTCTTAATGTCACTGCATCACTTTGGCACAATTTCTGATGACATATTTTCAGGATTCTACAATGTACTTTCTGTTGTTTCTTCTACAGTTGTCCTAGTTAGGTTTATACTGCTGTGAAAAATGCCATGACCACGGCAACTCTTATAAGGAAAACGTTTAATCGGAGGTGCTAACTTACAATTTCAGAGGTTCGGTCCTTTATCGTCATGACAAGGAGCATGACAGTGTGCAGGCAGATGTGGAACTACAGTAGTAGCTGAGGCCAGTATCTTGCAGGCAACAGGAAGTCAACTGAGACACTCGGCTGTATCCCAAGCATAGGAAACCTCAAATCCTGCCCCCACTGTGACACACTTCCTCTAACAAGGCCACACCCACTCCAACAAAGCCACACCTCCTAATAGTGCCACGCCCTATAAGATTGTGAGGGCCAATTACATTCAAACTACCACAATAATTATTCTGCTTCTGTTCCAATGGTGCTAAATCTACCCCTACTTGATGTCTATATTTGTCCTAAATGTCCAAAGTGTGAAACTTATCATCATTATTTATCTTTCTTTTTGTCTGTGCCTTTGTTTTTGCTTCATTTTTTAATATTTTCTCTCTTACATACCAAGGTATGCTATCGTTTGGATCTGAAATGTTTACCAAAGCTCATTTGTCAAAGACTTGGTCCCCAAAGCAGCAAATGTTCAGAGAAGATACTTGGGTAAGTAACATGAGGTCTCTTGCCTCATCAATAGATTGACTCAAGTGATGGTTTCATAATTTGATGGGTTATTCTCAGGTGATGGACACAGGAGACGAGACCTCCTCAAATGGTTCAAGGCTACAACTTGTAAGACAGCATAAGCATGAGAACTTGACTGTGATCCCCAGAACTCAATTTTTAAGGAAGCCAGTCATGCAGGCATGATGGTATAAGCTTCTAATCACAGCTGGAGTTGGAGACCATGTGTCCCTGTTGTGCGGCAGTTGCCTCCTAGATAAAATCCAGGGGCAAGGAATGGAGGAGTTTATTAAGATGACATTCTGCTATATTTATAGATATTTTTATAGAGATGTTTCACTCAGCAACTGAAGGAAACAGATGCAGACACCCACAGCCGAACACTAGGTGCAGCTAGGAGAATCCTGTGGAAGATGAGGAGGAAGGATTGTAGGGGCCAGGGGAGTCAAAGATATCACAAGAAAACATGCAGAATCAACTAACCTGGGCTCACAGAGGCTGAAGTGACAACCAGAGTCTGCATGGAACTGAACTAGGCCCTCTGCATATATGTGACAGTTGTGTAGCTTGGACTTCCTGTGGGACTCCTAACAGTTGGAGCAGGGGCTGTCTTGTTGGGGACTGCAGACCCCCAGACCCTGAATTTTCTGTGACCACCCCCTGCCTGCCAGAGTAAACAACTTGTTTTCCTGTGCTTGCAGCTGTTCTGAGCATGAGACCCACAGGCATTCCTGATGTCTGGGGAGTGGTTTCTTGTGGGCTTGCAGCTGAGAGTCAGGGTGTGGCCATTAGTCAAGGCAACCCTATATAAGCTGCCCTGGAACACAATAAAGAGAGCATTCTTGGCTCTCTCTCTCTCTCTCTCTCTCTCTCTCTCTCTCTCTCTCTCTNTGTGTGTGTGTGTGTGTGTGTGTGTGTTTCAATCTCCAGCCCTTTGCCCGACTCACAAGCCATACCATAGCATGTAGAGCAGGCATTGAGCTACACTGTCTCTGACTCTTTGCCTGGTTTTTGGACCCTTTTCTCTTACTGGATTGCCTTGTCCAGCCTTAATACGTGGAGAGGTGCCTAGTCTTACTGTGACTTGATAAGCCATGTTTAGTTGATATCCATAGGAGGCCTGCCCTTTTTGGGAGAAAAACCGACGAGGAACATATAGGGGAGGGGCATGGGGAGGTGCGGGGGAAGGGACCAGAAGGAGAGGAAATTGTAGTTGGAATGTAAGGAAAAATAACAAGGAGAGTTGAACAATGTGATATTCTTAGGAGAGGGGAGCTCCTCAAGCTCTTCAACTCAGGAATCAGACAACAGGCTAGCTTCAGAAGTTCCTGAAACTGAAGATTTTAGTAGCTAGCTCCTTCTCCAAGAGTATACAAGCAGTAAGAACTGCTATTTGAAAAAAAAAAAAGTCCCAAACAAGCCTGCCTTCCTGGAAGAGAGACCAGCCAAGGCTTTAAGAAAAAGCAGAGATCTTTGGACTGGAAATGGAGGGGGAGGGGGGAGAGGGAGGGAATTGGGAAGAGGGGAGGAGATGGAAATTTTTAATAATAATAATAATAAATGATTTAAAAAAAGAAAGAAAGAAAAAGCAGAGATCAGCTGAGTTGCCTCTAGGAGGCTAAGAGACGGTCTCTGACATGTTGGACAGTGCGCTAGATTTCCAGCTCTCCCAAGTGTTAGCCAAGCTTGGGAGGCTTTGGGTAACACTGCTGTCTTTGACCCATTTCTGTTTCCATATGTAACCCTTCATCTATATTCCTACAAGTAACCCTAACAAAACTTCACCAAGTTGGACTCCAGTGGCATCTTTGCTTTTGTCTGGTGTTGGTTTTCTATCTAGGGTGAGTAGACATTTTTTTAAACATGTCCCTGGAAATAGTACCACCCAAAAATCCCTTGGGCCAGATAGCAGAGCCTAATTTGCACGTTCTAACTCAGTGAGAGAAGCATCCCCAAAACAAAGACGAATGATATCCTGTGCAGTGATAGCCAAGACTGTCCTCTCCTCTGTGAATTTGTGCACTGGTGCTCAAGGTCTCAAACTCATGCACAAAAGCCTAATGCACCTTTTCCAGGAGACTATGTCATGCCACAAGAAAATGTGTAAGAGGCAGCAGAAAAAGAAAAAAAGGCAAAGATAAATAAGTGGCCTCTGGCAGGTTCAAATTATACTAAGTCTCCTTTGGGTCTGTGACTAAGCAGAATGAGAATCTTCCTGTCACCACCCCCTCTGTGTGTGTGTGTGTGTGTGTGTGTGTGTGTGTGACCCAATCCTTTACTGTTTCTCTCTCAGTCCAGAGCAAAACAAAGGCAAACTAAGAAAAGCCAGGCTCTGATTACCCAAGGTAATCAATCCCCTTCTGCACTCCCTGAACCCAATATCAGAGATCCTCATCTAAGAGAAGGAACCGGAAACTGGGCTTCTCTGGCTGTACTGGAAAAATAAATGAAACCAGTAATGAAACAGACGTCACCTGGCTAAAGTTCAGTCCCACTGAACATTGTACACCCTCTCGATCACTGTCCAGTAAACAAAAGGTCATGGTGCCCTTCAGGACTGAGCTTCCCTGAGCTGCCTACTCCTCTCTCTCTCTGCCATCTTCCACAGCAGTGGGGAGATCTTGGTACCACCTAAAGCCATCAGAACTCAGTAGGCACTTGAGTAACGGCCAGTCACCTGGGTGAATAGAAAGACTTGCAGAGAAGCCTTGTTGGGCTTTTCTGTCATATTATTTATTTATCTATTTTAAGGTCTATTTGTTTAATTTTTATTTACATGTATGTATGTGAGCCTGCTGCCAGGATGACCAGAAGGTTCTTTGTGGAGTTACAGGTGGCTGTGGGACACCTGATGTGGGTACCAGGAATTGAATCCCCATGCTCAGCAAACACTCTTAACCGTGGAACCGTCTCTGTAGCCCCCTCTTTTGCTTTCTGATCTTCTTCCATATACAGCAGGATCCGAAGGCCAGTATTTCCCATCTTAATTAGTAAAATTTAAACCTCAAAATTAGTTTCACACACCAGGCACTCCAGAGAGAGCTGACAAATAAAACTGGCACTTATTGAGTACTTTCTCTGTTTCAGGATGTCACTGCCAGGATTTTAGACCCAGAAATTCACATGTTGAACTATGCCAGAATGCAAAACATCTGGAGACAGGGCTTCTACAATGTGTGATTCAGTAAAAAATGAGGCCATTTGCTGGTCTAAGTCTAAATGGAAAGGTGCCTTTACAGGAGGAAATATGCGGACAAGCAGACAGCAAGGATTTGCCCACATGGAGTAGAAAGGGGTGGGGGCAGGGGGCAAACAAAAACAGGAGAAAGCAGTCCAGCTGGTCCCTGGATCTTGACTTTCCAGTCACTCAAGAATGAGAGGGGAGAAAAAAAATCTGTCTGTCTCTATGCATGTTTTACAGATAGATGATAGATAGATAGATAGATAGATAGATAGATAGATAGAT
>LOEQ01002229.1:446972-459508 GCA_001685075.1 Bramus lutescens | reverse complement strand
CTCTCTCTCTCTCTCTCTCTCTCTCTCTCTCTCTCTCTCTTTCTCCTGGTCTTGGGACTCCTCTGCTTTTCCAATTACTTGGATAGTGGGCCTGAAAGTTCCAAATGAAAGGTTTTCCTTTAAGTTCCTAAATCTTAACTTCTGTCCCTAGTCTATATCTGTCTCAGCAGACTTCCACTTGGCTGACAGATATATCCAAGCATTAAATGATGACTACGACCTATTCCAAATGACTGTGAGCCCTGGACTTGCTGAAAGGTGATGTGAACCAGTCCAGCCAATGTGAACACCCCTTGTCTCTTCGGCTGGGTCAATGAACCAGGTGCATCTGATGAACGTCCCACTGTCTGAATTCCCTCCTTGTCTTTGACTAGCATTCCCACATTCCTGGACCCTGACAACAATACTTTCAGCAGGAAGTAGCTACAGAAAAGAGTATGCTACCCCTTACACCCCAACGGACTGGAATGTTAGAGCAAAAGAAAATTCCCTGGCATAGGGAACAAAAAACTGCCTATTGTGCCTATTGGCTCAGGATAGGTACCTGTTAAAACCAAGTACACCCAGATCTATCAACAGGTAGATTCTTTTTTTGTTTGTTTTTTGAGACAGGGTTTCTCTGTGGCTTTAGAGCCTGCCCTGGAACTAGCTCTTGTAGACCAGGCTGGCCTCGAACTCACAGAGATCTGCCTGCCTCTGCCTCCTGAGTGCCAGCTAAGAGGTAGATTCTTTAGCTGAAATAGTTCTACAATAGGACAGGGCACTGAACCTCCTCTATGTAAAACAGACGTTATTGTATAGTTTTCAGAGAAAATTGTTACTTTTATATAAAACACTTAGGAATTATTTGAGATAATGTGGTTGTGGTATTAAAAAATCATTGCAAAAAAGAGAGCCTGAGATGAAGTAAATAACTGGTCCCCATTTTCATTTCCAGATTCCTTCTATCTAGTAACTCTGATGACAGCTATCAAAGGGCCTTTGACCCTGTTGCTTCTTGTAACTGCTGTTGGCTTTTGCATCGTTGCTGCCTTAACTAAATGATAATTCCTGTCTGGGTACCATTAAACTGATTGAAACAAAAATGCCTGAGCGGCAAGCCTCTTGCTCAAGGACAGATGGCTCCTGAAACGCTGGAGGCTATTGTTTATGGGAGATAACATGTCTCGCATTTCCAGTCCCTAAACAAGTTTGTTTCACCCTCTGCACCAGATGTGCTTGATAACATGTGGGTGGGAAATTCACAGGCAGGAATTACAGCAGGATGTATTCTTGTCCCTGATTGGACAAGGTTGAAGGTACATCGGGATGTGTATTTGCTCCTGATGGGAAATACTCAACCCACTGCAAAACTTGATTTGGGGCCATTTTTCTGGGAAACCAGAGATGGAGCTGGACAGAGTTCATCTACCTGGCCAGTATTCTATTAAAAGTTGCTTCAAATTGAACTTCAAACTGTGGTAGTAGTCTTATTCTCAATTGGTGGGATTAAGAGGATGTGGTCTGAGTGTGTTCCACACTTCCCCAGATGGTGGTACATTTTGCAGATATCCTGTGAGTTTGCTCCACTCTCTCCCTCCCTCCCAAAGTCTGGACATTGTCTGAGTGTGCTCCCTCCAGCCCCCTAGCTTCAGGGATTAAAATCTAACCCCCATTATGAAGAATTAAGAAGGCAAAATTTAACCTATTGTTTTAGAGACGGGCAAGTAATTAGGATTCAATAAGGACACCAGAATGAAGCCCCTGATCGAATTCTGGTGCATTCTATAAAAAGGACAGAGACCACACAGATAGGCACACTTAATTCTTGCCATGTGATTCATGTCATGTTCTATACAACCTTAGGATTATTTCAACAACAAAATCACCAAATTCAGCACCTTGTCCTTGACGCCTATAAAACAGCGATAACAAAAACTTCTTTTCTTTATAAAGTTAGCTTGCTTCATGTGTTTCAATATAATAGTGAGATGCTGACAAGCGTACTCCCCACAAACACTATTACTTGCAAAGATATTTTGACTGTTCTCATCCTGATTTCAAAACACACTTATCTGCAAGTTTAAAGGAATCTACTCAGTGTTTATACTGTTTTGGGTGGTGGTGGTAGTGATGATGATAATGGTGGTGGTTGATGTGGGATTTTCCTCTGTGTGCTGTGATTACCATTAATGAATAAAGAAACTGCTTTGGACCTATAGCAGGGCAGAACTTAGCTAGGCAGGGAAAACTAAATAGAATGCTGGGGAAAAGAAGGGCAGAGTCAGGGAGATGCCATGTAGCCCCACCGGAGACAGATGCCTGAACTTTAGCAGGTAAGTCACAGCCATGTGGCGATACACAGATTAATAAAAATGGGTTAAATTCATATGTAAGAGTTAGCCAATAAGAAACTAGAGCTAATGGGCCAAGAAGTGATGTAATTAATATGGTTTCTGTATGATTATTTCAGGTCTAAGATAGCTGGACAGCTGGAAACCAACAAGCAACCTCCTTAAAATAGATTAGCACCAATGTGGCAAACTAAAATCCACCTAAAAACCTGAGAGAGCTTAATTCTAGACACAAAAATACAGAATTTAATACAGCTTTTTGCTGTTTGCTGGTGGCATGCCATAGCTCCTTTAAGAGAGGTTTTCCACTGCGCTCATAATTCCCAAATATTGTTTAAAATGTTTCTTTACATTTAAAAGGGGGCATGCTATAGAGATTTGCATTGGTATGGATCTTGGTTTATTGATACAACAATAAATTAGGTCAATTTTTTGTATGTATATTTCTGCTCTTGATTAAGGTATTGTAATTGTGTAGTTCATTTAAAAGCATAATGTATAATTAAAATATAGGTTAATAGATAACCATCTATAATAATCAAGCTTGTAGTCATGTTAGTTAGATATATTAATTACTAGAGATATATTTCAGTTAATTAGATATTCTTCAAATCTTTCAGAGACCTTCAGAATATAGCATTTAAAATGTTCGAGAACTTAGGACTTTTCATGACAATGAGACACATCTGCTCCTGGCAGCATCGACCTACTTCAAGTGGAAGATGGGCATCAAAGAGGCTCCTTATGGAGTTTGCTAGCCATTTGGGCAAGAAACTGCTCTTGCCTGGGCTGCTTCATAAACTGGACATGCAGGACCCACAAAAAAAAAAAAAGACTGCTAAACTTGCTTAAAGGTGAGACGATCCTTTGATGTTCCTGCTTCATGAAAGAGTCTGCTAGACATTCTGCAGGACACAGAAAAATGTGACAGACAAACTGCCAGTATAGGCGGAACTGTCTTTAAAATTTCCTGCTTCGTGAAAAAGTCTACAGGATACTATGGGCCTGTAGGCTGAAGATAGATGCCCCAATGGTACAAAAAAATATTTGGGGTGACTGTCCAGGCAGTGAGATGTCTCTGCCAATTCTAAAATTTTAAAAGTTGCTTACAATGCACTTCTTATTTACTTAGGTAATATTATATCCTTCTGGAGTCTTTGATGGAGTTAAAAAATTTTACTTATAACTATAGTTTTCTTTAGATATAATATGAAATAAAGTAGATTTAAACATTGTGACTATAATTCTTGCTTGATTTGTAATTTTACTATATTAAAGCTCAAACCTTCCTTTTTTATTTAACAGAAAAAGGGAGGTGATGTGGGATTTCCCTCTGTATGCTGTGGTTACCATTAATGAATAAAAAACTGCTTTGGACTAAGTTCTAGCAGGGCAGAACTTAGCTAGGCAGGGAAAGCTAAACAAAATGCTGGGGAAAAGAAGGGCAGAGTTAGGGAGATGCCATGTAGCCCCACCGGAGACAGACACCTGAACTTTAGCTGGTAAGCCACAACCATGTGGCGATACACAGATTAATAAAAATGGGTTAAATTCATTTGTAAGAGTTAGCCAATAAGAAGCTAGAGCTAGGGGGCCAAGCAATGATTTAATTAATATGGTTTTTGTGTGAATATTTCGGTCTAAGCTAGCCAGGGAGGTTAGAAACCAACAAACGACCTCCTTACAACAGGTGGTGGTGATGATGATGTGGTGGTGGTGATGGTGGTGGAGGTGGTAAGTGGCGGTGCTTTCAGAACAGGAAGAGGCTTAATCAATATAAGGAGTTTTAATCAAGGTCACAGATAACTGACCCCATCACACTTTGGTGATGTGACAGGCCCAAGCATCATTGCTAATATGAAATAATCAAAGCAACAACTATATGTAAGCATCTCTGTCAGGGGTGGGGTGGTCACCATCACTACAGAAGATCACATGTGGGGGTCATCATCACTACCAAAGAGCTCATGCAGGGTCATCATCACTCCCAAAGAAAGCATGCTGGAGACTTTCACCAAAAGCAAAATCAGTGAAGATATATTTAGTTACTGCCTATGCCAGGACTATGGCTTGGCCAGCCTCTTCCCTAGGGTAAGACAAGAGTACCCTAGGCATCCTCCGTGTATCTTTTGTTGCTTAGATGTGTCTCCATTAAGGGTGCATATCCTTTGCGAAGCCTTCTGTATTGAAGGAAAGCCAGCAGCCCCAAGAGACCGACAAAAGCTCCTAGCGTTCCTGTGACCACCGAGAGGGTGGTGGTCCAAACTGGAGCTTTTTCCACTGAAATGGAAACAGAGAAGAAGACCTGTGATTACAGTTCCCATCAGTCACCGCTACTGGAGGAAAGGCTGTTTGCCTTTCGCCTGTAAGTTTCTTTGCAAAGCAAAGCTACCCTTGCTGGAATTTTATCTTCTGGTTTCTTGTAGTTTATGACACCCACAACTGTTTTTTCAGGGAAGCTGGAAATGTTATTCCATTATCTAAATGAGGCTTATTAGATTTTCATAAATCTGTTCCAGTAAATGTTTAGATGCAGAACAAAGCCTCTAAGGAAATACAGAATGGATTTAGTAAGTTAGAAACTCATTAGAAGACATAAGAGCCCAGATGGTCTTTGGGGGACTATTAAATGAACAGCCCTCGGTAGGAAATTCTGCCTTGTCTCTACCCTGGCAATGGATGATAAATGCATGTCAGAGATGAGATGGACTCTCCTGACAGAGACACTCACCAGCAGAAGCAAACGTATCTACTTCAGTCATGTGAATAAGATCTGAGCCTCTCACACGGCAGCCCTAATCCTCCACTCACAGCCATAGCGTGGAGTCTCCCATGGAGTCAAGGTGGTTTTTAAACATATTATGGTTACGCATCATTTCCTTACAGTTTAGCAACTGCTGTAGGTCTCCTCCAAATCACCTTCTCTTCCCACACCTGACCCTCATTTCCAGGACAGACTCCATTTCTCCAGCCCCACCCAGGGCTACGGCCCATCTTGGCTGTGTCTCTCCAAATGGAATTTCCTTTCCTGGGAGGATGCACAATCACTCATTTGTTGCTGGTTGTGACTGCTTTTTCTTTTTTCCTTTCATAATATAATATTTTTATTAATTATTCTAGAATCTCATGCACCATGTGTAGGTATACCTTCCACACTTTCTCCCAACTCTTCAGACCCAGCCTCTATTTACCCACCCACCTCCAACTTCATGTCCTTTTTTTGTGATAACTCAATGAGTCCAGTTCATGCTGTTCATATTCCTGAGCACAGGGTCACCAGCTGGAGTGTGCTGGACCTATCAGTGTTCCCACTCTTAAAGAAAACTGCCGCCTCTCCTCTCTCTCTGTTTCTCTCTCTGTCTCTGTCTCTGTCTCTCTCTCTCTCTCTCTCTCTCTCTCTCTCCCCAAGAAGCCATCCACTTGTGAGCAGTGCCTCAGCTGTGGATAATGGCTCATGAGGCTACCCACCTCAGTGGTAAACTAAAGACTGCCTTCATCTTGTGTGGGTGATTGTGATTGTGTCTGAGCTGTATTCTGTATACAGCTTCTTAAAACAGGAAGTTTTGCCAGGCATGTTGGCACACGCTTTTAATCCCAGCCCTTGGGGGACAGAGGCAGGCAGATCTCTGTGAGTCTGAAGGCAGCCTGAACTGCAAATTACATAGCAAGATCCAGGCCTGCCAGAGCCACATGGGAAGATCCTGTCTCAAAAACAAACCAACAAACCACAGATTTTTATACTGTCCTTTCTTTAAGGAGACACCAAAAATGACTGCCTCTTACTGTCCAAATCCTGTTTGCCTTTTTAAAATTATTTTTGAATTATGGTAGCATGTATATATTATAGATTTTTACAATCATGGCTTTTTAAAATGTAGTTTGGTGGTATTAAAATACCTTCACATTTGTATGTGACTGTCATCACCATTGTCTATAAATGATTTCTTATTTTAGAAAACTGAGATGTTCTAATAAACCTAGGGTGATTCTTAGTCTTCTATAAGACCCAATGACTCTCTGCCTAGGCCCTTTTAGTATAGCAAGGTGTGGGAGCAAAAGAACTTCCATTTCTGTTCTTTAAGATTACTTGAGCCCATAAAAGAAACAATCCAACAAAAAGCTTATTAGCAGGAGAAAAGGCCTCAAAAGCCACGGCTGCGGCTGCATAAGTGCATGGGAGCTCCTCACGGTGTGAACCTCTGAGAACCATCCCATGGGAACTGGAGTGATTGTAGGGAAAGACTCGGTGGGCTTTCAGGGGAAATTAATGTTGTCCCTGGGACAAGCTCCCTGGACTCTGAATGCACCATCAAATCTAGTCTGTTCTGTTGATCCTCTTGAGCATCGGGTGTTCGGATGAATGGGGACTTCAGAGAAAGCCCCTCCCTGCACTGTGGGAAGAAAGGAGAATAAAGATGGCAGGGAGGAGGTAGACGGTATCAGACACATCTTCTGTCTCCAGTTGAAAGCATCCAGCCTGCCGACATGCCGTACTCTGAGAAGTCATCTCTAAGTGGAACCAAGCTTTCCTCCTCTAGACTTCAATTAAAGCCACCTGTGCCCCTCCCTGTCCAGCCTTCTCCTTCTTCCGTCTAAACCACCTCAGCTACTTGGCGGCTCTCAGTCCTCTCAAGTCCAGGTTTCCATCCGTCGTGTAGGGAAAGTCTTTCCCAAGTCCCTCACTGCTTTCTATCTTGAGTTAGAGAGGGATGAGAATATCCCTCCTCACAACCCGCCTCCTCACAACCCGCCTCCTCACAACCCGCCGGAGGATACAGGGTCATTTTGAGACAGAAGTGTTTGCCATGCAGCAGATGCCATGGCCTAGAGCTTCCTTAGCTACTAAACAAAAGAACTCAAAAGAAACAAGAACTACGAGAAACCCCTGCAGGGGAAGCGGTCAGCTGTGAAAGCCTAAAGCCGCACAACTCCCAAACACAGCCCTTTCTCCCGTTTCTCCCCACAGTGTGCCATTCGTCAGAGGCCAAGCCCTTTGCTCTCTGTCTCATCTCCAGGACTTCCTACTCTGCTGGAGAGTGTCATCTAAGCGCCCGGGCTATTGGCTTCTTTGAGTCTTCCTTTATGTTCTAGAAAGATAGCCTTCCCTATTTTCAATCTGTTGAAATCAGTTTTTCAAATATCTACAATTTAAAAGCTAGACTAAGAGAGCATGGGTTTGAAAACATGCCATGGCCTCCACATATCCTGGTCTGCTATGAGGCCCAGTCCCTGCACATCGGTGTCACCAAGGCTGATTCAGAACACCTGGTGCAGATGCAAAGTAATTTCTCTGTATCAATCAAATAAGCAACAGTTGGCCTTCCAAACTACGCAGTGACTCTTCGTGAATGCTTTGCGTGACTAATAATAATCTTTTAACATGCCGTATTCTATTACTTTCCACAACAGCTGAGGTTTTGCTATTTTCTGGTCTTTGAATCTTGGGATGATCTCAAGTTTGTCTCAATAATCACAACTCTGCCTGCTGATGAGAGCACCAGTTCCTGCCTGCCCACAGGGAAGTGAAAGTCGCTTGGACTTCATCAGCTGCGCATCTCAACAGGCACGGGGCAGATTTATGGATGTGATGAGTGCAGATAAAACTGTCAAATCAGACAGAAGAGTAAGATGGTGCCTCTGTAGAACAGGGTCTCTTAACAACTTACAGTTTTTCCAAACGATCTGCACCTAGTCCCCATATGATGTTTAATTGGTAGCTTAACGACTTATCTTGTTAAATTAAAGGTATTCTCAAAAATAGCCAATAAACTTAACTCAGCCTGAATGCTTCAATTAACAGGCTTGCTTGCCATTACAAAGAAAGAGAGAAAGAAAGCTGCCTTAGAAGTTGAGTGAGTCACCCACTTAGAAGCTGTATTCCTTACCTGCCAGATCAAGGGCATAATTGTAGCCAAGTTGGTTTGCGGTTAGGAAGAGTTCCTCATTAGTCACTGGTGGGAAGAAGGGAACCATGTTATACATCCGATTGTGACCAATGGGTGCCAGCTCCTGAGGCCAGGCGTCTGTGGGAGGGTTGTTTCTCTTCAGCCACTCATCAAAGATGGCATCTGTAAAGGAGTGGAGGACCTGCAAGACAATCGAACATGGTGCTGATTGGCTAACCCAGCTTGAGCCCTCTTGGACAATGGAATGCAGTTCTCAATGGGAGAATCTGTACCCAGCCTAGCCCTGGTGATGCAGACTGATGCTTTCCTATGCGCGTCGCAATGACATGTAGACACATCTCCTCAAAGGACATGGGGAAGCCTTTGATAGAGTGGACAATGAGAGTTCATGTTGCAGGTGTCACTGTGGTTTGGAAACAGCTGAGCTCTTCAGCATATTGTGCTAATTATTTCTCTCAGAAGAGAGGCAAAGTGATAAATACGTATTTTACTCAAGATTCCCCCGTTTGAGTTTAGCAGAACAGAAGAGGTAGCATTTACCATGACTGTAAAATAAATGAGCAATAAAAAGAGAAATAGAAACATTGAAAGTGGATTTTCAGATTTTGCTCACCCTTCACCTACTCGATTTATAAACCTTTCCCTTGAATTCTTAGTATTGCACAGCAAAAAAAAGTCCAAAACTGCTTGAATACACAGAATGCTTCTTTATATTTTCTCAAAGAAGCTGTAAACTGCTTTTCAAATACTGCAATAGTTATACATTTCAAAACATCACCTGTGCAATGCCCATATGCCGCAGCCCTGATCTTTTTCAACAGGGTGTAAAAGCAAGAGTTCAGCTGAGACTCCACACCTAGCCATGAGATTTCCTCGTTCTTGCCTCAGTGGCAAGTTGAGGGTGATCATGGCTAACATCCGCTCTTCCTCCTGTGTCCTAGAGTGGTCAACTCACAGCCACCATACACGAGCTCTACCTCATTGGAGAGGCAGCCATTTGGGGAAGAAGCCCCCCTCAGTCATGCAGAGACACCACACGGAGAAGCCAAGGGGAACAAAGGGCTAGTCAGACCGATGCATTGAGATCCTGACACACCTCGCTCAGTAAAGCCATTCTGAGGCTCTGTTCAAACTCATTAGAAATCGCGAGAAATCAAATGGTCATGGAAGCTCCAAGTCTAAGTGTCGGGTCATCTCTAACACAGCAGTAGATAACCAGAGGAGAGGGGACAGGTCTAAACAGTCCAGGACCAACCCTCATACCAACCCGCAGAGAGAAAACTGGTTTTTGAACCCTAATGTGGGTAACTGAGAAGAAGGGGTCATTAGGCTTAAGATGAGGAGGACATGGCGTATGAGTGATGAGCACCGAGAGCACTGAAGACATCAGTAGTGGACACCGGTGGGACACCCTACACGGCACGTGGCAGTGGCGAGACGGCAATAACGACCCAGCAACTATAGTAACTTCTGTCCTGTGGGAGCTGTTAGCAGTGGTGACGCTCACATCAACTACAGCGTCAGTTAATTAGCATTTAACAAATACACTAATTGATATTGTTAGTGCTTGTTCCATGTCAAATACTACCCTAAGAACTTTACATATAATACCACATTGAAACCTCAAAACTGCCTGAGTTAACAGATGTTATTTTCGTGCAACGCTCAGAGTACTGTAAGGAAGGACCACAGCCTGGGGGCCTTAAACACCACAAACTCCCAGTTCTAGAAGACAGAGCTCCAAAATAAGATGGGAGTAGAATTAGTTCCCTCCAGTGATCTTTATCGTGGCTTCATCTCCACATAATGCATGCTAATCATGTCCAGACTCCTTCTGTCTGTAGAGACATCAATTACCACCGTTTGCATGTCTCTCTGAAAGCCTCGTTGGAATTCTGTTGCCACTGAAGGTAAACGGTCGCGAGGGCTCTGACCCCACAGACGGGTTACTCTGTTGACTGTGGAGGGGCTACTCTGGGAGCCATTTCCTCACAGAAGGAATAATTTCGGCCTGCTCTTCCCTCTTTTGTCCAATGCATGTCCGCACACTGCCTTTCCACTGCTGCCACCACGCTTTGATCCAGCATGAAGACCCACACCAGACGCCTGTGCCAGACTTTCTAACCTTCAGAACCATATACAAAAGGAAATTTCATTGTTTACAATTCACACAGTCTGGAATTCTGTTATAACACAGGGAAGTAAACTAAGGTCCCTTGCATATTGGGATGGGGACCTACAGTCCTCTAACATGACCTTATCTGAGCTCATGACATCTAAACAGTCATTTACTGAGTGGTTAGGGACTAGGGCTTCAGTATGCCAGTGAGGGGAGACACAATCTAACCAGAATATAAAGTACAGAGGCATAAAGAGTTTCGGTCAAAAGCACACAGACGGAATTATGGAGTTAAGAGTTAGGACCCAGGAAGTCCAACTCTAAAGCCAATAAAATATGTACCTTAGTTAAAATTCGCTGTATGCATCTGTACCTAGAGCCAGGAGGTATGAGTGTGTGTGCTAGGTGCCTGCAGAGACAGGAGAGCTACTGGAGCGAGAGCTACAAGACAATGATGGACCACCCGACATGGGTGTTAACTTAGGTCTTCGGAAAGAGACGTCTAGTCTAGTCGCCGAGCCATCTCCACAGCCCATCCTCATCCCTTTAAAGACAAAGCCAGCGCTCTTAAACCACGTATTTCTTTTCCCGCACAATAAACTGTTTCCATCATTGCTCTAACTCTCAGGACCAAGCGCAATAAGAAATGAGTTTTAAGGTTTGACAAGGAGGAAGCACAGAACTTGACTTAGGGGCTCCTAAGCCAGTTATGAACTCTTATGACCACTGAATCCAAGTCGGAGACAACACTGTGATTAGGAAAAAGACAAGAAACCCTTGAGACACAAGGAAGACGCAGGGCTCACGCTGCAAGAGGCCAAGAACTTCTAGAAATCCTCCCAGTGCAGAGCATATAATTAAAAAAGCAGACAAAACTCCAAAGCAATTTATAATCGGCAGAGATAAAAGAAGGGAAGAAAATCATGAAAGACAATAGCTCTCATAAGGGCCATAAAGCGTACAATAAATGCTCTAGTAGGAACCGCATCCAGAGTGCCCAATTTACAGAAAGCAGTAAAAGAGGGGGAGCCGTGTGTTCTGAAAAGAAACAAAGAGTATGGTTAATAATATATGGTGAGTAATAACTTATCCAAGGCTGCAAAGACACAAAGTGTAGCCCATACAACAAGTGCTTTTGCTAAAGCTGTGAACATCGTTCCTCAGCGAGCAACCTTGGGTCTTCCTTGGGACAACTACATCTTTGTTAGACACAAGTTGAAAATGAACTTGGGTATTATTGCTGTAATAGCCAAACGTTATTTCAGGGTCATCTATGAGGAGCAAAGGTCAAGTAAACGTACATTATTATGAACCTTTATCCACTACCTAGGGACATAACTGTAGTTTGATATTAAAAATTTAACATTTAAGAAATAATGGGGCAAAATTTTGCACAGTTTTATTCTGCCCTGTTCAAGCAAAGTAAGGAGAGTCACAAGAAGTGTGTGTGAGGGTGTACTCTCATCTCAGAAGCACGGTGAGAGAAAATGTGAGCACATGGCTAAGAAACTTTTTAATGTAACCCTTGCAGGAGAAAGCAATCAATCAACATTCTTCTCACCGGCAAGAAAATACCATACAGGAATGCGTATAAGGAAAAGGCTACTGCCGAAGGGCCTGAACTCAGAGATCTATAAATCCAGTTTCTCACCATAGTAGAGAAATGAGACGACTTTCTGCACCTGGAGACAAGAAGCTACAAACAGCTGAGCCCAGCTGTAGAAGGATGCGTGCTTTATCGAGGACCAGCACACTGCAGCTTTGCTAACCCCCAGGAAGACATCCTTTGGAGTCAGAGACACTCTCATGCTGGAAACATGTCAGTGGTAGAGGATCTAGACTCGGAACTCAGGGGTGAGTTCAGCTTGATTGTTGAGAAGTCCCAAGGGTGGGTGGGAATGAGGACACACGGGTGCTGTGCTCTAAATAAAACTTCAGGTGAAGTCAGGCAGTGGTGGGGCACACCTTTAATTCCAGCACTCAGGAGGCAGAGGCAGGTGGTTCTCTCTGAGTTCATGCCCAACCCGGGCTACGGAGCGAGCTCCAATTGTCTTAAAACCCATACCCCCAAAACATAAGGTAATTGCTCAGTTTTGATACAGCGGGGTGGGCTCAGTCCTGCCTCAACTTGATATGCCAGATTGTATTGACTTCTCAAGGGAGCCCTAACCCCTCTGA
>LOEQ01002229.1:400621-423312 GCA_001685075.1 Bramus lutescens | reverse complement strand
TCCATCCCCCCTTTATTCAAGTATTTATTTTTAATCATCAAGGAGAGCCGGCTCAGTGGCGGAACTCTTGATTTTCACCCCCAGCATCATCAGGACAAAGAGAGAGAGGAAGAAAAGACATGCCCCCCACTGGGGTAACTTTTACAGGAATAAGTGACTGAACAAATTTTCTCTCTGACGAACACTTACTACTCAATTGAGCATTCCGTCAAACTTGCAGCTGGTTTTAAAAGTCTACTCCAGAAGTACACAGTCATCTATGGGATGGCTTCAATGGGAGAGAAAGAAGACCAGTGTGGAGCAGGAGGCCAGCAGCGGTGGACGGGAGGGTGTACAAAGGCAAAGGATATAGGTGCCTTTTGCTCTGTGTGTGTATGTGTGCATGTGTGTTGCTGTGTTCCATGTCTATGTGAGATCGTGTATGTGTGTGCATGTGTGCCTGCCAGAGGGCATCATCAAGTGTCTTCTATCACTCTCACTGTTTCTGTGAAACACTCTCTCACTAAGCCTAGGGCTCACCAATTCAGCTAGGCTGTCTGTCTGGCCAACAGGCTTCAGGAAGTCATGTCTCCACCTCCAGCACCAGAGTTACAAGCACACATGGAGAGCTGGAGAGCTGCTTCAGAGGACCCAGAATGAATTCCAAGCCTGCACATGGTAGTTCACAGCTGTCAGCAACTCCTGTTCCTAAGAATCTGATGTCCTCTTCTGGCTTCCACCATCTTCCAGGCACCAGGCATGCACACACCTGGTACACATATATACGTGCAAGCAAATGCTCATAGACACGAAATAAAAATAAATAAGTACTTGTAAAAATAATAAAGTCTTTTGGGGGGAGACCTGAGGGAAACAGAGGCAGTAGTTGGATTGTCTGAAGGCACTGTCTCGCCCGTCATGCTTACTGGACCTTAATGAAAGACCTATAGTCACAGAAACCCGAGTGGTAGGCACTAGGAGCAAAATCTGAAAGGCTGAGAGTCGGCATTGTGTTATCTTAAATCAAACCCTCTCTTTCATAAAAACGGATCAATAAAGTCATAACAGAAGGTCAACAAAGTCCTGAACCTCTCTGAGCTTGCCATATCAAAATAAGGGTTTCGCTCCACAGAGTTCTTGTGAAAATAAGTGTGTTGCTGTAGAGCACAGGGAACGGTGTCCGGGGCACAACAAGCTCCACAGTGCTGTTCATTCTTCCAACGGCAGCGCGATGGCTAGTCTTAACTTATCCCTATTGTGTACCCTTGAGCATTGCCCCTTTCTGCACAAAACAGGATCAACACCGCACTAAGTAAATGTTATTTATGTGAGTGATGGGAGGAACACTGGAAATTGGGGAAGGGCGTTTTTTAGGTACTGGTGAATACAAACATAAACAAGGCACCGTTGTAGAATAAAGGAAATGAGGGACACGGGCACCAACACCACTGTAACTGTAGGAGAGGTAAAAACGGAAAGAACCCGAGGTTTGGGATCTGACAAAAGACCAGCATTCCTGGCTTAGAAGACAGCAGTGCTTCACAGCTAAGATGAGCACAAAACTGTAATGGAAGCGAGTAACACACACGCGCGCACACACACACACACATAAACACATACACACACATACACATGTACACACATACACACATACACACACATACACACATATACACACACATACACATACACACATACACACACATACACATACACACACATACACACATACATACACACACATACACACATACACACACATACACACACACATACACACATATACACACATACACACATATACACACACACATACACACATACACACACATACACACATACACACATACACACACATACACACATATACTGTGTGTATGTGTGTGTTACACACATACACACATACACACACATACACACATATACACACACATACACACACATACACACATACACATACACACATACACACATACACACATACACACACACATACACACACATATACACACACATACACACATACACACACACACACACACATACACACACATACACACATACACACACATACACATACACATACACACATACACACACATACACACATACACACACATACACATACACACACATACACATACACACATACACACATACACACATATACACACACATACACACATATACACACATACACACATACACACACACATACACACACATACACACACACATACACACACACACACATACAGGGAGTTAACCACTCACCAGAATGTACTTGCTACTTGTGTAGAATCCAGAAGCTTACTCAGTTAGAAAATTCCTTTTCTACGTGTACATTGGGTCCCTTCTACTTTCACCTTACCAACGTGGTCTGTAGAATTTGTCGAAAGACTAGAAACAACTAGAAAATGTAACGTGTCAGCTTGACACACATGCTGCGTTGTTGTTTTTTTTTTTTCTGGTTGTGTCTTGCACCAGCTTAATTCGAGTTACTCCTCTCCTTCATGAGCCAGTGGGAAGAAGTACAAGTGGGACACACTCACAAAGAGCGCGTCTTGTTGTTGCTGCTGTTGTTGCTGGGAAACGGGAGGGGAGAGGGGGCTCAGTCCATCTCACAATGAGTGTGTCCTTGAGCAAAAATTAAATTTAAAGAGTCAAAATTCTCCCCTAACTTAAAACTAGGATGAGGAGAGAAAAAAAAATCTCCATACCACATGTCCCTACATGCACTGCGCGGCCCAAACTCAAAACGCTGTTAGACTAACTAAGCTTAACGACCAGCGATTAGTGAGTTTACAAGGAAGTCTAAATAGCCTACTCCTTTTAATTAGAGATTCTATTATTTTAATAACAATACTTTATACTCACACAGTTTCTTTCATCTGCAGAGCTCAAAAAGTCTTTACAAGTGTGGTTTCATCATTATCCCCATTTCAGAGATTGGAAAATGAGGCACTTAGTCACTTGTACAAACAAGAAGTTCTCAGTCAACTGTTCACAAACTATGTGGTGCCCAAGGATTTCAAAAGCCCAAAGGTACAGCTGCAACTGGCGTCTGCTCATAAATGCTAACTGTCAGGTGAGCCTCCGAATGCGCTGGCCAACACCCAAGCCTCCCGACTTTACAATTAATTCCTGACAATTGCATTCAGTCCTTTTTCCTCAGTTTATCCCAATAGGGAATAGAAAAATGATTTATCCCAGTGGAGAATAGAGAAACGCTCAATAGAGAATTGGGGCACAGAATTTGTTTATTTTCGTTTAGTTTTTTTTGTTTTGATTTGTTGTTGTTTTGTTTTCCTTTATGGAGCCTATAATGGAAAGCTAGGAATCATTATTTTCTCAATGAATCAGCAAGTGCAAAGGTCACCAGCACTCTGGTGGCCAGATGCTAATTTCCATCTCTGCCTTAGAAACTTCGGGATGACCAGGAGAGTCCCAGGTGCTCTATTTGCAAGATATTTTGAGGGCTCCCAGAGCCAGGGGCCTTTGGGATGCTAAAAGTCAGACAGAAATTCCACAGAGTACCTGAAAACTACAAAAACAAATGAAGGTAAATCGTTCACTCTTTAAGGAGGAAAAGAAGACAGCCATGTGTTTGAATCATTTGACATGCCACAGAATGGTGACAACTATGACGTAAAGCGGCTTTTCGTTGCAAGTCTCTAAGACTTGTGTCTCAAGACTCCGGGAAACAGATCATCCAGCCAACAAAAATGGAGCCAAAGGGGGACTGAGCGTGTAGCTCAGTGGGAGAATGCCTGCTTAGTGTGGGTAAGCCCCAGCTGGGTTCAGTTTCCAGAATTTCAAAAAGAAAGACACTGTGTTCAGTGAAACAAATCCCCCACTGCCAATAATGCCTGGCTCCTCCTAGGGGAGGCATCTGAAGTGGGCAGCTAACCAGAAGGGATGGGAGGTGGTGGCTTAGCAGGGACAAGGGCAGAGGAGGAAACACAGCGGGGAAGGAGCACAGACAGAGTGACACGCAGTGACTAAGTTTTGGATAGCCACTCTGCATTCAGCGTGGTTAAATATGAGATATTGTACATGTAAGAACGCACTACCAGGCTAAAACAAATGTTAAATCTTCCTGCAAAGCCACAAAGTCGAGAAAGGCAAGGGAACTTCTTGAAGGTGGTGGACGTGTTCATTACCTTAATTAATGTAAGAGGAACAGGAAAGCGAGGGTATACTTATTAAATTGCACATACAGATTGTGTGCAGAATTTTCTGTAACAATTGTGCTTTTTTTAGTCTTTATTTATGTATGTATCTGGGTGTTTGTCTGATTGTCCATCCGCACTCCAGAAGAGGGCATCAGATCCCATGGGATGAGTTATAGATGGCTGTGAGCCATGTGGGTGTGAGACTTGAACTCAGGACCTCTGGTAGAGCGTCCCATGCTCTTAACCACTGGGCCATCTCTTCTGCCCCCAGCAACTACCCTTCCTAAAGCTGGATAAAAGGAATAATTTACCAAACTAAATATTACGAGCAGCAGCTCTTAAGCCATCTTAACAGACGTGTGCATGCGGCAGAGAAGGAGCAATGGTCCTGAGTGAGCTGCGGGCAAATGAGCCATATTCAATATGCTATCACAGCTTTAGTCACCATTGATATGCAGAGCAAAACCAGGACCTGAAAAATCCTTTGACTCGCGTCGTGTAAAACAATTACAAGGACTGGGGACACAGTAACTGTTAGAGCCCTTGCCTGGGATATGCACGGTCCTAGGTCAAGTCTCTCGGGGCTTCTAACATGATGGCAAATGCATCATGACAAAATTACAAGGGCAGAACTTTCTAAGGTCTCACACCTTCCCTTTCAGATATCGTTTCAGACCCTGACACAGCTGGACCCTGTGTTTCAGCAGCGTGTGAGAAGGCGGAGACACAGAAGGGAAGGCCATATGCAGCTGGCCACTGAGGGACAATGTCCAGGGACTGTGGTGGAGGGGCTGCTTGCCCGTCTTGGTTTTTCAGATGCCCTCCTAGACAATGAATGCTCATCACAACAGTTTCTGGAAACCAGAAGGAGTAGGATAGAGGAAGAGTTAAGAAGCCCAGAAAGACAGAGAAAATGCAGATTTCAAACAAACAGGTATTTGGGGGGAGACAGGATTGCACGGGAAGGACAGTGAGCAGGTCTGGTAGCTGATCGGGTGGAGCTCAGACAACGGACGGAAGCTGCTGAACTCTCACAACACTTCACTGAGGAAACTGCTTTGCTCCGTCTCCCCAGCTTTGGCCAAGTTACAGTCCAGTCCTGGCTTGAACAGGGCAGGTGGACAGCTAGTGGTCTCTTCAAATCATGAGAAACGCTGAGGCCAGGACTCGGCAGCACCTGCCTCCTCCTACCGCTGGCTGCCAAGCCGCATCCAACACCCCAGCAAGTGTGAACCCATTGCAGGAGAGGACTTGTTCTTGTTTCAAAAGCAGGCTCCCCATCTCTACAGCCTCCCCTCCCAAAAGACAAGCCAAAGGTGTGTTGGCATGTGTTCAGAAACCCAGGTTTGGCCCACAGAGTGTTGATTTAGTTTTCCTAAGTACATGTACACGGAGTGGAAGATGCACCCAGTTCATCAGCCTTACTGAATAGACTTGCCCCTGAAACACCAGTCTCATCTCTGCCTCAGGAGGGCTCACTTTCCCTGTGAGGAATCTCCACCGAGGTCAGATTCAGAGTTAAGCAGCATCTACCCAAGGGCCTCACCTGCACACTTGCACGTCCGGTTGAAGAATTTTCTTGGCCATTGTTCACGGTCATCCTGGTTCCGGAGGACATAAGGGCCGCTCCAGGGCCTGGTGTCTGTCTGCACCTCTGCGCACTGCCCGCGGCCCTCTAGAGACCCACAGATGTTAGCCAGCTCGGGGCCCAGGGGTGGGCAGCACTCTTTGCTCAGCACCCCTCCCAAGGTCATGCAGACCCGGGGAAACTGAGCCCGAACTCCGAGCGGAAATCCGCAACCCAGGCAAGCCAGCAGAAGCCCCCATTGCACAAGGCCCATGCCTTCGTAATTGGGAGACCCGAGCAGGCTTCCCGCCTCTGTTCTGCCTGGCTTTTCCCCTTGCCTTCCACTCCTGAATTCGGGGGCGTTCGCTCACTCAAATTCCCTTTCCTTTCCTGTTCTTTTCTTTTTTCCTGTTTGTTTGGTTTTTTTTAGTCCCAGCCCTTTCCTCTCCCTCTCAAAATTCCCACCTAAATCGCAGAACCTGCACATGTGCACATGCGTACATGCCCGTGCACATTTGTGTGACTCAGACAGCTAACACAAGTTTAATTTCAGCAGAAGCTCCTCCACCATCAAATTTAATGAGGGGAACGCTTCTCGCCAGCCCTCCCCGTTAAATCAGGCTCCGTCTAATTGAGTTAATTTCCAGAGTGCTCCAGCCATACTACTTATTACGCTGCTGTTCCTGGGCCCCCTCCTTCCCCCCTTAGCCCTTGGCTTTAATTGCCTTGAACTCAGTTCAAAAGCCAAGCACCGTGCTGCCTTTATTCTCTCTGCCTTGCCAAAGCCACGGGGCCCGGTGGGGTTGGGGAAAGGCTGGGAGAAGCCATCATTAGGGGGATTATAACTAGAGAAAATCCTCTTTGTTAACACATGACCCTAGGAACACAATGAAGCTGATAAAGTGTCTGGCTTTGTGTCAGGAGGGCAAAGCCAGCCTCTTTATTGGACTCATGTGCCCCAGCCAAGCTTGTGACCTCAGATTTACCAGGGTGTCAATAGATGCACTGAGCATTCCGTCAAAGGCCCCTTACGGACCTGCACAACGGCTGAGCGCGGCTCCCCTCATGACCGCCTACTGACGTGGGAGAGAGACCGCCACAGGAGATCATGCAGCCCCTGGAATAAAGAAGCGTTTATCTAAGGCAGTGTACAAGGAACTGCTTTGTTGTGCAATTAGGAATCCTCTTGCCTCCAGATAATAACCTCCTCTTCTCTTGCCTAGCACATCCATGCAGCAGGCTGGTTTTGATTTGCATGGGAGAGTACGGTACCCACGATTCACAATGACCATCTTGCTGTAAGGACGGCAATAGGACAAGCCAGAGTGAGGTTTGCAAGGAAATCTTTTGATTGCATTAAAGTCTGGCATAATCAAGCTTACGTCTAGGAAGCAATGACCCTGCATGCTTCTTCTGGGGGAAGCTTGTGAGCGTGGAGGTGGGCAGTGGTGGCCTTTTGTCAGAGCGTTTGCTCCTTCGTGGCGGGAACAGGACTGTCTTGATGCTGGGAGATCTAGACAAGCTGCTGACTTGAAATTGCTCCTGCTGGAGTCTGAGAATACCTTAGACATGGACATGAAGCACCTAGTATTAAATTTCTAAGGAATTAAGAATTGCCTGTGCAGTGGCCCATGAGTTTAAGCCCACCATTCAGAATGTAGAGGCAGGTGTATCTGTGTGAGTTCAAGACCACCCTTGTCTACCCGTGAGTTTCAGGATGGCCATGGCTATGTAGAGAAACACTGTCAATAAGAGGAAGAAGAAGAAGAAGAAGAAGAAGAAGAAGAAGAAGAAGAAGAAGAAGANGAGGAGGAGGAGGAGGAGGAGGAGGAGGAGGAGGAGGAGGAGAAGAAGAAGAAGGAGAAAAGAAAGAAAAAAACCACAGGTTTCCCTCTGCATGCATTCTGCTCTACCCTGTGGTACTAAGATGTCACTAACTCAACTGCAGTTTGTCCCTCTGGATTCTTGACCTTGAGTCAGATTCTTGATGATGTCACAGGGCATCAGCGGTGTCTGTATGCATGTGTGCATGTCTGTGTGTGTGTGTGTGTGTGTGCATGTGTGTGTGTACACGCATGTCTGCATGCAGGTGTGTACTCTCACAGTACACATGCTTTGGCAGGCATGCGCCTGTACATGTTTGTATGTGCAAGCGGAAGCCAAAGATGAACACAAAGCATTTTCCCCAGTCACTTCCCACTTGCTGTTTTGAGATGGAGTCCCCAGTGAACCATTTGCTAGGGCAGCTGACAAGGAAGTTTCAGGGATCCGCCTCTTTCTTTCTCCCCAGCATTGGCATTGCAGGGCTGCGCCGCCATTCCTGCTTTCTTCTGTGGATGCTGGGGATCTGAACCTGCGTCATCAGGCTAACACAGCAGGCACGTTCCTGACTGATCATCTTCCCAGACTCACATCGGCATTGTCGAAACTCCTGGTTCTGCTGCACAGTCAGCGTGCGGCAAGCCACAGTGTGGGAATAAACTGGAGCCCCAGGAGGAGGCTTGCAGTGGTGTCAGCGGAGACCAGGTATATTCCTTTCTTAGGCCGTTGGAGTCGATTTCCACAAACTAGGGAGCATCCACAGGAGACATTTGTTCTCTCGCAGTTCTGGGGACCCAGGGTCTGAAATCCAGGCATTGGCAAGGATATCACGAGTCAACAATCTGCAATCCTGTGATAACCCTGCCCCTTCCAGCTGCTGGTAGCTGCTGACAGTCCTTGGTGTTTGTCTCTGACGTGAGGGTACCGTGTGGTAACTCCTGACATGGTCAGCAAGCATTTTCCTTCTTTATTTCTGCACCTGCCCTGAATCTAACTCTTCCAAGGACACCAGTCATGGGATAATGAGCCAACTGGGATAGTACAAGATGCTCCCAGCTTGAGATGATTATTATACCCATAAAAAGTTTTTTTCAAACTGGATCAAATTTGCAGGGTCTGAGATTCATGTCTTTTGGAGGGTGATAAGTCAACCCAGGACACCACTGACAGAAAGAAACTTGAGTATACTAGAATCATCATGCCTAAGAGTTGGAAAGGCCCAAAGACTTTCTGCACCCTATTATGCCATCTGTCTGTCTACAGATGTCCACTTCAGGCCAGCACTGGAAGCCTGGGGATTTTAGTTTGAGCTCTGTGCAGTGGTGATGCTCTGCAGATGTCAGAATCTTCAACACTTCCGGTCTCAGACTGTCCCATCTCTTTTTCATTGCAGCCCCTATAATCTGACAGCCCAGAGTCACTTCCCTGGCCCTGGTCTGAACTGTGAACCTCAGACCCAACTTTCGCCCACACCAGTCCTATCCAAGGTCTAGACGCCGTCAAAGCAAAATTATGCTGTCTCATCACATCTGCCCTCCTCAGGCCCCAGGACCAGACCCCACCACGGTCCTGGAATCTTCGATTCCTCTCTTTCCTCCTTCCCTATCAATGCTTCCATACACACTTCCTGTGAGATCAAACATCTCTCCACGCGCTACTCATAGAGCAGTCAGTGGAGCACATCCCGTGTTCCTGGCCTGCATCAGGATGAATACAGTACGGACAGAGCGTGGAAAGCAGCATTTAGAGACTTGGCATTGCTCCGTGCTCCGGTTCATGATCAGTCAGGTGCAAGCGTCATATGCACAGAGACCATGGGTGTTTTGATTCCATGTTGGCCTTCAAACTACTTTTCAGAAGTCCGGTACCATAGACAGTTTGGGAAGAACTAGACTAAAAGACCCAGCTGGCTCTGTCCACTGCCTGCCTCTCTCCTCCTCTGCTGAGCGCTGCAAGTGCTGGGATACAAACAGGCCCATTCATCTCCAGCTCGGCCATTGTGCAGCTGTTTCTCCTGCCTGGACTGCGCTCTTCCGGCTTCTGTCACTCGAGTGTCAGCTCCTGAGAGGAGCTGTCCTTAGCCGTTTGCTTTAGCAGCTTCTCAACCCCGGCACCTTGCTATCACGTGCGTGGTTTCATTTTCTCCACAGAACTCGTCTACTTGCTCGTTGTTATCCCGGCTTTACAGAAGAGGAAGTGGAGGCTGTGAGAGCTCGGTTAACAAGGCAGTAGGAGAACCATGTTTCCCTCTTTCGAGGTCCTGATCTTCTCAGTATGCTGCGTTGCTACCTTTATCTTCCCTGAGGAATCTGAGGCAATCCCTCAAAATAAGGAAAAGGAAGGAAACCTATTTCTTTTTAAGATTTTACTTTTATATGTATTTGTGTGAGCCTATGTGGATGTGGATGTGTGTGAGCCTATGTATATGTGTGTGAGCCTATGTGAGTGTATACGTGTGTGAGCCTATGTGGATGTGTGTGAGCCTATGTGGATGTGTGTGAGCCTATGTATATGTGTGTGAGCCTATGTGAGTGTATACGTGTGTGAGCCTATGTGGATGTGTGTGAGCCTATGTGGATGTGTGTGGGCCTATGTGAGTGTATACGTGCGTGAGCCCATGTGAGTATATACGTGTGTAAGCCTATGTGGATGCATATGTGTGTGAGCCTATGTGGATGTGGATGTGTGTGAGCCTATGTGAATGCATATGTGTGTGAGCCTATGTGGACATGTGTGAGCCTATGTGGATTATGTGGATGTGTGTGAGCCTATGTGAATGCATACTCTATGCCAGGTACGGAACTAAGTTTGCTTCTTTTCCTTCCATTGTCTCAATTAAACCATGAAGTGGGACACGGAGCACAGTTCCAATGGTAGAGGGCTTGCCTGGCACCTGTGAAGCCTTGGGTTCGATGGCCAGCACCTCATAACTTGGGGTGTGGAGGTAGCAGGATTCAGCCATCCTCAGCTGCAGGGCAAGTCAAATACAAAGGCTCTCCTCTTTGAAATGTAAGTGAATGGTTTTCCCATTGCTACCCCGATGGAGAAGACTGATCGGAATCAAGAATAAGGGATCTTGCTAGTTGTGGTGGCGCATGCCCGTAGGATTCACTGAAGGAGGCAGAAGCAGGAGGATCGTGAGTGTGAGAATAAGGGATCAGTCACTCCAGCTCAGCACAAACTAAATCATCCTTGGTGTCCCAATGTCAGCCTCCACAAAAGTCTGTTATGATGAATTATCATGTGACATTGATATTTATGAGATAATCTAAGACACTTCTCATTGGAAGAATTTCTCTGCCAGCCTAGTACCCAGAAAAGCTGTGCTTCCTTATAGGTACCAGCTTGTCCTGAACCTTACAGCCTTGTGAATCTCCACATGGAATTCCTTTCTTTGCCTTGGCCAGGGATGACAGTTCTAAACCCTTAGCCCTCACAGTGCACAATGGACTCAGGCAAAACCTAGTCTGTTATTCTGAGATTCTTAATTTATCATTTTCAGGCTCTTTGGGAAACGAAACACACACACACAAAGATTTCTGTACACATCTAAATGTGATAAACACATAGGGGAGACAGGACTTAGGAAAGAATTCAAAAGGATTGATCGCTGAGAGATGGATGGAGGTGACCTCACTCTGCAGATATAAGACAAAGGACTCTCTAAGCACAGGTATGATAACAACTCCAAGACATTACAAAAGGGACATCTGAGGGGCACAGATCAGCAGAATCCAGGAGGACACGGCAGGGGGTAGACTGAAACCAGCTGTTGCCAATAAGAACAATAAAAAAATTAAGAGTCCTGTAATGAATATCTAAACCCCAGTGAAACTTACCAATGTTCAAACATGGATTTCCTTTGGGCTCTCGGTTATATTTTCCTCTGGAAGCTTAGTCTGGCAAGTTCTGACATCTCCAAATTTTAAAAATGTTTAAGAAACAAAATATGAATCTCTGTGAAGAGAAGCCATGTGTACCACAGAGCTAAGTGATCTCAGAGAAGAATTCTCTTCTAGAGAGCTGTTCTCTGTACCGTCTCTTCACGGGTGAGGTAGGAGTGAATTTAAAAAGACCTTCTGTGGACATTCCTTTTGTTGACAGCTCTTAGCACCACGTCGCCTAAGGACTGAATACATGTCCGAGGAAGGGAGCTGGACATGAGGATTTTTGAACCCAGATGCTTCAAGGTCAGGGTGTAAACCTTTGCCAACTAGGGTGGCAGTGCCTGGCTTCACTTCTGAAACAGGAAACGATAGCTTGAATCTGGGCGAGCCACTGATTCAATGGCTTAGAGTTGTTGCTAAGATTAACGCAGAGAAAATACGTGTGTGTTTCTTCTGGCTGTCAGCAAGCTGCCTGCTCCTTTCTCAAAGGCCTCCGAATGGGAAAATCCTCCCCATGTTTTAGCGCCCTGCTGGACTCCTCTGTCTGATGTCTTTTAATCTGTTCTCTGCTGCCACATCAAGGAGGCCTGAGATTAGATTCTTTTGCCTCCTGTATCCAAATTGTTTACTAAATGCTGGGCATCTGTCCTCACATGGTTTTCGCTTTCTCTGTCTAAGCCCTTTTCTCTCCTGGTGGTGTGAGGTGTTTTGTTTCTGTTCTATTTTGTTTCCAGAGGAATTAATAGTTAGGAATGGACTGTGCGGCTTCTGTTAAGTGGTTTTTCCCATGTAATTTTGATCGTCTGTCCTGAGGCTCTGCTAAAGACCAAACTTCTTCCAATTCTGCACTACTCACGTTCCTACCTCAGCCCTGGGTACACCTCCTGGGCCTCGAGGGCTGATTTTGTCGTTGTAGCCTGATCCTTCACCTGGTCCATGGGTATTTGGTTGGGTGTTCCTTACATGCACCTCTACAACTTAATGAGAGATTTGGATGAGCAATTAACTTCTGATTCAAAATACCAATCTGTGGGAGGGAGACATAACTTCCCATTTGGCCCTTTCTGCAATAAACCCAATGTGCATGCATTCTGCACTCGCAGGAGGCTCTACACTGGTCGAGAGAACTTCTGTCCTGGCTTCCTGGCTTGTGAGCGTGCCATTGAGAATGTGTAGGAAAAGTTAAGTAGACAAGTGAGTGAATGAATGCGGGCTGTGAGAGCATGAGGACCTGAGTGTGAACCCCCAGCATCCGCGAAAAGCCAGGCCTGTAACACAGGTGGCTGATGCCCAGGCAGCCTAGACAAACAGCAAGTGTTTAGATCAATTAGAACCTCCACACCCCCCACAAGGTAATAAGGTGAATAAATACAGAGGACTATGTCTGACAACCTACTCTGCCTCAACATGCGCGCGCACACACACACAATCCACCTGGGGTCCTAAGAGGAAATACGTATATATAGATGTATGTGTTGATGTGTGCGTGTGTGTGCGTGTGTGTACATGTGCATGTGTGGATCTGTGTGCATGTGTGTGTGCGTGTGTTCATGCATGCATACGTGCATGTGTACACGTGTGCATGTATGCACATGTGTGTGCATGCGTGTGTGCGTGCATGCATGCGTATGTGTGCATTGTGTGCGTGTGTACTGTCAGGAAACAACACAGACACTGTGTTCACTCTAATACCTACTTGTAAAGGATCTGGCTAGAAGCACATCTCTGTCATCTCTTTGTCTATCTGTTTCTGCCACTCTGGAGGTCTAATGCATAGCCAGAAGCAGGTCGTGCGGCTGTCACTGGGAAGAGGGCTTGAACAGACAGAGAAACAAGGAAGGAAGAGCCATCTGCTTTCATGCACACCTCTGAACATCTTGACTTTGAACTGTGCTTGCGTAAAACTTCCTTTTAGAATTCATGATCATTAATAAAGTTGGAAACTTTGTGATGATGAATATTTGTGAGGGTGCAGGATGCACCGGAGGAGAATCCTACAGGTAGCTAATGATGAATTCTCACAAGTTGTTTTGTGCAGAAGGACAAACTGGTTTTAAAGTTTATGGGAGTCAGGTGTTGTGGGACATACCTTTATCCCAGCACTCAGGAGGCAGAGGCAGGAAGATCTCTCTCTGTGTTTGAGGCCAGTCTGGTCTAGTCTACAGAGTGAGTTCCAGGACAGTCAGGACTACAAAGAAATCTGTCTCAAAAACATAAAAAGAAAGACAGACAGAAAAAAAGAAAAGAAAGAAAAGAAAGTTTGTGGGGAGAAACAAATAATTTAGTAGCTCCATGACAATGAACAAAATGGTTATTTACTTTTTTAATATTTATTTATCTAAATTTTATGTGTATGAGTATTTGCCTTTATGTATGCATTGCTAACCATGCAAGCCTGGTGCCCATGGAGGCTAGAAGAGGGTGTTGGGTCCCCCAAAACTGGAGTTACAGATTGCTGTGAGCAGAAACCAAATCCGGGTCCTCTGCAAGGGCAGCAAGTATTCTTTCCCTCCGGACCATCTCTCAGGCGGTCTCAGTTCTGTTATAAACCCTAGAGGACAGTATGGACTTAATAAAGCTTCGTGCTAGGGATCAAACCCACATTATAGCTGTACAGCCTTACACAGACGAGGACAGTGAACATCAGCCTCTGACAAACAGTGGCTATGGTTATGTTATTACAGCCAGAAAATACTCAAGTGGAACCATGTCTGCCTTAATCCTACAACCTGGCAAACCACTGATCATGGTGTCATTATTTATTTTTAGGAAACAATAACCTGATAGTCATACACTATTTTTATTATGTTTCAATGGACAGCTATGAGTGGCCAGAAATCCCACTAGAATACTGAAAATCCCCACTGAGAAAAATCTTGATTCTAGAAATTATCAATGTATTCTCTCCCTCTCTCTCTCTCTTCTCTCTGACACTCACAAACACATACACATCTAACCCTAAAACCTAATTACAAATACCTTTTTAGTATTTTTTCTCCTGGTAACTAACTCAGCATTTTTAACCCTAACATATGAAAAATATTTTTGTCCACAATTGCAATATTTCTACCCAGATAAAGAAGTAACTGTTTTTTCTTAGATTAAACTGAATATAAGAAATTAAATTAAATTAAATGCTATTTTCAAATACACTATGATCATCTTATAACTTCAGGTCTCCATCATTAATTATAATGACTATATATGAGGACAAACTACAACAAGTCACAGAGGCCTGGGGATAAACTAGATGTGAGAAATGACTTCAAGAAGTGAAACAAACGAATAAAATAACTAAAAACAAGAAAAAAATAGTGTTCAAAATTTCTTAACCTAAATCTGATGCCCGAAATCTGATGCCCGTAGAGACTCAATAATTTCTAACTGGGGTTGGAAAGTGTCGACCCATAGTGTCTGTCACGCTCTCTGCAATGGCTCCTTTTCATGTAACTGCACCTGTACTGGGTCAGCTGATCTTAATGGATCAAGTACACACATTCATGTACAAGCATGATAGATAGCTGCATAGATTGCATACATTTACTGTTATAAAATCATGGCAGATGGATGCACAGAATTCACACGGTTTACTGTTATAAAATCATGGCAGATGGATGCACACGGTTTACTGTTATAAAATCATGGCAGATGGATGCACAGAATGCACATGGTTTACTGTACAAGCATGGCAGATGAATGAACAGAATGCACACGGTTTACTGTACAAGCATGGCAGATAGCTGCATACAATGCACACGGTTTACTGTACAAGCATGGCAGATGAATGCACAGAATGCACACAGTTTACTGTTATAAAATCATGGCAGATAGCTGCACAGAATGCACACGGTTTACTGTTATAAAATCATAGCTGATGGCTGCACAGAATGCACACAGTTTACTGTACAAGCATGGCAGATAGCTACATAGAATGCACACGGTTTACTGTACTGTAGTGGAGAGGGGAGTACAGGCCTGCTTTTCGTCCGGCCCAGCTCCTGCATGGCTCGCTTATACCCCGAAATAACAACACACAAATTGTATTCATTTAAGCACTGCCTGGCCCATTATATCCAGCCTCTTCTTGGCTAACTCTCACATCTTCATTAACCCATTTCTAATAATCTGTGTACCACCACTAAGTGGTAGCTTACCGGGAAGGAGAATAGAGCTAAATCCTGAATTCAAAGAGATAAACAGATTAAGAAACGGAATAAAGGGAGTGGTGACCGCAGGGCAAGATCCCGCTCAGCTGTTTCTAACTTGTGAAAAGGAATTAGAGAAACGCTTAGAGGCAGGTGTGGTGGTGTGCACTTTTAAGCCCAGAACTCCAGAGGCAGAAGCTGGTGGATCTCTGAGTTTAGGGGCAGCCTAGTCTACAAAGCAAGATCCAGAGCAGCCAAGCTTAGGCAGTGAAGGTAAACACTGGAAACAGAAGGTTGATGAAGATGTAATTGAAATATCTCTGAGTTCAAGGCCAGCCTGGTCTACAGTGCATGTGTCTGTGCATGTGTGTGTGTGTCTGTGTGCGTGTGTGTCTGTGTTGTTGGGCCTCAGGCATCCACCTGGCTCCTGAAATCTCATAGAATGGACACTGTCTCCTGAGTCCTGGCTCCGGGCCATATGCCAGAGTTTTAGTACTGTTGTGAAGACACACCACAACCACAGCAGCTCTTATAAAGGAAAACATTTCATTGTGGTGGTTTGCATTTCAGGGATTTAGTCCTTTATCCTCACGGTGGGAAGCAAGGCGCATGCAGGCAGACATGGTGAGAGCTCTTACACCTTGACTCACAGGCAACAGGAAGTAGTCTGTCTCACTGGGTATGGCTTGAGCGTATATGAGATCTCACAGCCCACCTCCACAGTGACATACTTCCTCCAGCAAGACCACACCTATTTCAACATGGCTGCACCTCCTAATATTGCCACTCCTTTTGGGGGTCATGTTCTTTCAAATCACGATACCCAGGGAACAGTTTTTCACAAGACCCTTATCAGAGATCTCCTCACATTGCCATAATCCACCCACCTAACATTTTCACCCATGTATTTGATTTCAAAAGTGCCTTGACTTAGAGCTTCCTTTGCTCTGTTACTATAATATTTCTGATACTGTAACTGTAATACAACATGAAATCTGGAGTACCCTGAGTCTGTGTTCCCAGGCTATGGTTACTCATCTTTGGTTTCAGAACAAGCTATCTCCCATCCTCCTTTGAGGGGAAAAAAAAGGTGGTTTTGTGTCAATAAGCAATATATGGTCATACCAGTTACAGACTGGTATGACCCAAACTTTAAAAATAATTTCCCATGCCTCCTGAGAATGATTAAATCTTGTCAATGTGATTGAAGACTCTCTAGAAAAGACTTGGCCCAGAGACGAAGAAAATCACCCAAAACCAGAATGGATGCCAAAATGAATTTAGCTGTACTTCCAAACTATCTGTATCTTTCTGTCTTTCATTATTTTATTAGAAAGCATTCTGAATGCTCTCTAAAAAATACTTCCTGTATGAATTTCTCTGTAATATATCTATTTTATCCATGCTGATGTTTGGGGAGAAACAGCAGACAACATACGTGACTGAAGCTAAATGACATCAGGCACCAGAACAACCTCCGCTGCCATCGACACCCAACTACCTTTCGCTCAGGAGTCATTGGAACTTCATCCCACGCGTTTTGGATGACTGTGGCTCTTGCCTTGTCATTCACTCACATGTTCATCGAGTACTGCTGCAGTCCAACATTACAGAACTATCTCTACCTTCTAAGCCACTGGAACTCTTCCTGGGCTTGACAGCTGGAGCCAGTAACACAACTTGAAGGCAGTTGCTAAGACTGATATCCTACTGTGTTCTCAGCCTATTTGTTTAAGAGAACAACATTAACAGCAACTTTACTTGCTTTGAATTTCCCATGTCATCAAGTTTTATAAACTAAGCTAAGGCATAGCTGTAGTCTGAAGGTAAGTGCTCTTCCATGCCCAACCTACAATGAATACATATGCTATGATAATGCAGGCTGGAAATAACTCACAGATTGAAAGCTACCTTATAAAGCAAATATCCACCATACATCATGGGTATAGATGGATCAGTCTGTTTGCAGTATTGCTTTTTTTCTGAGTCAGTTAGGGACAGGTGGAGTCAGTGATGTAAATCCTTATAAAACTCTGTTAAAGATTTCTGTAAACTATTCCTCATTCCTTTCTCAGTGATGCTTTCTGGGCCAATCATTAAACACAGATCAAACACCCTTTATTAGAGACACGCATACACAGATACAGACACCCTTTATTAGGGACATGCACACGCAGATACAGACACGTGGATAGACAGGCTAATAGACCGTATTTGGGAAAGTATGGATTCACACTCATACAACAGCAGCCAAGGGGAAACAGAAGCCACAAGGAGAGAGAAGTGGAGAATTCAAGTCTGGGTTCACTCTTGGTTGGGTCACACCATGGGGAAATGCTTTTTTATTTATTTTCCTTGACTCAATGTGGGCATCTTCTGGGTACTCTGAGGCAGTGACTGACACATTCAAATGGCAAGGCTAACATGCACACACAGCCTGGGGTGCTCAAGTCTCTGCGTTGTTATGTGGGGTGACTGAGAAAGGCATGAGAACAGAAAAAGAAACACAAGGCAGCAAAATCTTCAGGAGCCTCTCGGGGAAGCACCTGGAAGTGAAGCCAACCTCCCTGGGGTTCACTATTCTCCCCTCTGGCAGCTCTCTCCTGTGAAGAACACATGTGTTTAGTTTTAAATGTTCCATCAAAAAATGAACACTAAATTAAGCTAGTTTATGGGAAACAATACTTTACCTAGCTACAAGCTAGATTTAGGGACATTTGGATTCAAAGCAACATCTGAGCCTTATTTTGCCTTTCCACGTTCAGCCAGGTGAGATCTATTCACCTATCTGAGGTATATAATGCTTTCTTCTGCAAACTGCTAAGGATTCTTTTGGCTTTTTGTGCCAGGCTTAGGGGATATTACCAACACCATCAGATAGTGTACTGGAATTCTTCAGGACAGTATCCCAGTTTTGTGAAGTACGAGGGTCTCAAATTCTTGGGTAAAGAATGCATGGCTGTCTATGGACTATGAGCCCTCACACTGTCATTATATTTCTCTGGGCAAAGCAGACTGTTTTCTAGGAGAAACCTGGAGCGGTGGAGATCTTACTCTCAGCCCCAGAAGAGACCGAGCTCCTTTCTCCACCCTGCCTTATTGCTTCCACTCTCTCTGCCCAGCCACATCACTTTCTGTCCGTCTGTATAGACCTCCAGACCTCTGGGGTTGACTAACAGCTAGCTCCTCCCTCTGATCTTTAGGAAAGCTTCATCTGTAGAGTACAAACAAAACATCACCACGAACAAGCCCTCATTTAAACATCCTCCCAAAGTGCTCACGCCCTGTACTGGTCACTTCTCTCACTGTTGTGACAAACTACCTGGGAAAGGCAGCTTCATGAAGGTTTATTTTGGCTCCCAGGGCATCACAGTGGGGCAGGTGTGGCAGTGAAAGTGTGAGGCACTCTGCATAACGCATCTGGAATCCACGGAGGTGACTACCAGTGCTTAGCTCCCCTTTGTACTTCTCCAGGGTCCTAGCCCACGGAACGGTGCAGCCCACACTAATGGGATGNGAATGGGTACCAAAATCAAGCTGATTTATATATCTTTTTTTTTCAAGAACAATTAAGATTTATTTTCTGCACAAGCTTCCTGTGCAAGACACAGTGTCATGACTATCACCGCCGCGGTGTGCACGGGGTCCTTCTAACTTATTCATCTGCATCTTTCAGCCTTGCACACTTTGGTCTGCATCTCTCCCTTTCACCTACTCCTTGGCTCTGGTAACTACCATTCTCCTCTATGTTCTCAAGAACGCCACGTTTAATAGACTTGGTACATGGCTGAGATCATGCAGTTCCCATCTTCCTGTGCCTGTCATTTGACTTGGCACCATGTCATCCATGTTTATCCATGCTATTTCAGACAGCAGGATTTCCCCACGCTTAAAGTCTGAATAACAGCCATTATGCATAAATACTACCGTTTTCATATCCTCATCTGTGCACACCTTGCTTACTGTGAGCAATAATGCTGCCGTGAACACCGGCTGTTGCTCTAAATGTGTTTTCATCTTTTACATCATACAGACGCTAGGTATGGTGGTGTATAGTCTGAATCCCGGCATTGAGGATGTAGTAGGATTATTCTGAGATTTAGGTCAGGGCTATGCGGCAAGGAATGAAATTAAGGAGAGCAAGAGAAAATGAAGGTGGGAAAGAGGGAAGGGGAGGAGGGAGAGAGGGAAGGGAAAACTGACCCTCAAATGGTAGAGCAAAAATCTCTCACAATTTCTTACATTTGTCTAAAAGAAACTCCCTCAGCTGCCTGAAGGACAGAGTTACAACAATTCATCAAGAAGAAAAAGCACATACTCTCCACCGCCCCAGAGCCATTCAGTTTAAGCAGCCTTCATCTGCCGCAGCAGTGAACTTTCTCGATACATCATGTAGCATCCAAAGTCCTGGAGGGAAGCTCCCACTAGGAGGTGATCGATCTTAAGATACAGGCAACGACGTAACTCTTGTCCACACCATCCTGTCCACTGCAAGCAAGGCTTTCACAGCTGAACTTCCGAGATGAAGAAGTACTTGTAGGCCGCTTCTTGTCAGGAGTGGTCAGGCATATCTGTGACTGAGAGCAGACATGTTCTGCCATCACCTTGCTGCTGATTGAGAAGCCAGAGTCAGCGTTCTCTCCCTCCCTCCTGCCTCTGCCCNCCTCCCCCCTCCCCCACCACACTCCTCCAGCTTGAGTAACTTATAGGAATAGATGGAAGGATTTGGGCCCAGTGGACTGCTGATAGGCACAGAGGTGAAGTGTTAATCTAATTAATCCTTATCAATAAAAAGTCAGGAGTCAAATATTGGGGTAAAAATGTGGAAGATCAGAGAAGCAAGAGCAGCTACCAGTTGCCTCCTTCCTCTCTCCTTCCTGCATCCAAAACGGACCCAGATGCGCTTTCTGCCCAGCCTCATCACTTCCTGTCTCTCTGTACAGTCCTCCAGACCTCTATGGTTAACTAGCAGCTGGCTCCATCCTTTGACTCCAAACAAGCTTTGTTTGTTAGAGCACAAACCAAATGTCACACAACACAGAGGGCATTGCCTGCATCCCGTTAAAACAAATCACAGCAGTTGAAGAAGTAGTTGGTTTCAAGACTGTCTTGAAATTAGGTTAGGGGGAGCAGGATAGAAATATTGTGGTTTCAGAAGATAAGGAAAGAAATTCATGAGACAACTCAAAGGAACACAGGAACAACTGGAAGGGAACTCTTATGGCCAAATCTGAAGCAATGTGAACAATAAAATAGTGACAGTAATGGGTCAGAAAGACGACAATAAGACGAATACTCGGCAGCCTAAACTGATATTTAAAAATTATAGATAAGCATGGAAGAAGGGGCTGCAGAATTTAATTAATAAACACAGAAACAACTGAACAAATTCCACAGTAATCACCATTGCATGACAATGGACGTTTGAGCTGCTCAGTGTCAAAATTATCTTCCTAGAAGACTCTCGTCCATTGGAAGAGGAAAGTTAGCTTTTAAAAGTGTGTGTAGGGGGAGACTATCAAACACCACCTTAAACAGGTGATTAAATTTAATATAATCAATAAAAAATTTAATGTTGCATTATCACATATGACATGATACCTTGCACTGAGAACACAATGCCACACTATGTCTTTGGCCCAAAATATTCAATATCCATTCATTTGTGAGAAAGTACCAGACAGATATATTGTGGATTTTACTACGATTGTCCTGTCAAATGCTCTTGGAGCATCGGTTACCTGTACAGTAGGGGACTGAAATGGTCGTTCTCGTTCAATGGTAGCGGAGTCGTAGGAAAGAATAAAAGATGAGAGGAAATCCAGAGCTCAAGCAAGGCAGTGCCATCTGGAGATACTAAAAGAAAAGTTGGTGGAATTTGAACAAGGTGCCTAGATGAGCTGTATCATTGTGTCAGTCTTAACTCCAGGTTTTGGTAGTTATGCCATGATTATGTAAGATATTGACGAAAGGGAAGCTGGGGTTGAAAAGAAGACAGGAATTATCTCTGCGTTTTATTTCTTCCCTTTTCTGCAAATCTAAACTTAGTTCAAATTTTAAAGTTTAGAAATGAAAACCTTTCCAAGAATGGAGCCCCAGTGGGCTTTCGAGCCTCACACCTGATCTTTGATGGACATCACAAAACAGGGTCTCCCTGGTAGATCCCTGTCAACCCGCATCCAAGGGTGCACGGCTTTGAGCAACAGCAGAGCTTGCATCCCTGCTGTATTGGCTTTTTTAATGTAGGAGTCTCAGAAGCATCAGCTCACTTTTACTTCATCCCTTCTTCCTCGGAAGAGCCGAGAGTCTACAAGTTTGAGTCTCTGTTGTTCATATCATGACTGACAGAAGAAATTGCTCATCTGAATCCTTAGCAGTGGGAGAAAGGCCATATTAAGGGCTCTTCCATACGTCCCTCGGTCACGTTCTCACATAGGACACACGTCTGCAAATATGTCCAGAACATACATGACGTGTTGTCCTCCACAACATGAAGAAAACGTAGCTACTACAGATCACGGTGTGCTCTGGTGCTCGAAGTTGTCATTGCCCCACCATCTGTCGCAATAACGATAGCTTGTTCTTACATATCAGACACTGCACAGACCATGGTATGAATTTTTTAGTCCTTCACTAAGTCTACAAGCCCAAGGTGGTTAGGCCAGCACACACTCACTAGATATATTTGGCTTCAGGGAAAGATGAGGTGATATGCTGACCCCTGGGAAAGTTCTGTGCTGGGAAAGTGCCCGAACAGTCACACCAACGTACATTGCTTCAATTACTTCTTTTTACATATTTTAATGATTTTATTTAATTTAATTCAGTTGGCATTCCTGTTGCCTACCTACAGGATGGAGGGAAGCATAGAGAGAAGGAAAAAATGAAGGATCCTGGCTGGAGAGAAGGCTCAGAGATGGAGAATGTATAAGCATGTATATAAGCTCTTGTAGGGGACCCAAGTTGGATTCCACCACACATATCAGGTGACTCACAACTGACTGTAACTCTGGCTCCTGGGAGATCTAACACCTCTGGCTTCCATAGACACCTGCACTCACATAAACACACAAACACATACAGAGAGAGAGAGAGAGAGAGAGAGAGAGAGAGAGAG